>CABHPH010001229.1:36586-56533 GCA_902168325.1 Peromyscus nudipes | reverse complement strand
GCTGCTGTTTCCACTGAATGATAATGAGTGTTAAAATTAGCTGTTTAAAAGTCCAGTTGTTTTTCTCAATGAATCAAAAGAACCAAAACCAAACGACACCCCCACTCAACCAACTGCTGCAGATTCGGTTCTTGCAGGACTAGGCAGCCTCTGTAAAAATGGTTCAGTCCCATCTGGCAATCACTTGTTTTCCAAATCAAGCCCACACCGGAGGAGTCACGGCTACACACCCCCAGGTTCTCAGCTCTCTCTGTGCTGGGTCTGATTTCGCACTTCATGAGAAGCTCTTCATGTCACTGTAGAGGAGCAAGCATCCTCATCACATTGTGTTGTAAACAGATGCCTAGCTAAATGCATTCTGCTGAGAAAAGGAAGGACCTTCATAAAATCCCCACCTGGTAGAATTTCCCAGTCCTCTGAAGTTAATTGAATAATGTCCACAGGGCTCTGCTCTTTAGACATCCGGGATGCCAACTTAATTCGTCTTATAGTGACGCTGATGTGCTGTGGATAGTCTGCCAACATGTACCACAATGTTGTTAAGGCTACAGTTAGTTTTGGATTATGATCTTCGTGCACTGACATGGGGAATATAAACACACACACAATGCATGCATCCACCTGCATTTGTTTACAAATTAAACATGATGCATAGAAATGTAAAAGATCTTCAAATATTAATTGTTGTAATATTTTATGCTGTAAGCAGTTTCCAGAAAAAAACGGAAATTTTATTTTGAAATTAAGTGTTATAAAATTGATACAATTTTATCTTAGCTATTGCTACCATAGAGATTCTTTAAGAAGCCTCATCTTGGGGAGTCAACAAAGTCTGGCATATCAAGGGAGAGGTGGGAGGGGGAGCAGGGGGAGAAGAAGGAGGAGGAACTGTGGTTGGTATGTAAAATGAAAAAAAAAAGACTTTTAAATAAAAAAAAAGGCCTCATCTTTCAAGGTATAGTGTTATTGCTATCTCTTTTTTGGTATAGAATTACTCTAGAGTTGAAACGTATTCAGTTTTATTTGTAATGAATGCTGGGATTGGGCTCCAAATAGGAGGAATGAGGCTGATGAAGATTCAAACCTTTCAGCTCCCCACCCGCCCTGAACTCTGGCCGAATGGAACCCTTGACCAGCAGAGCCAAATGGGTGCTGGTGACATGGTCAGTGTGTAGGCTTCGAGGGGATCCACAGATCTCACCAGAGTGACACATTTGCATTCTACCTAGTGACACAGGCCAGAAATTCAGAGATGTGGAGAAAAGGATGGTTGGCTGTTCACTCAGCCAAGGAGGTGGGATCCACTGTGTGGTCACCAGAACTTCAGGGACGCATTGAAGCATCTGTCAGTCTTCACTGTCGTCACACTGTGGCATGTCGGCACAGAAAGAGCAATGGGCGGAAGGAGCCAAGACAAAGCAATGGGCTCTCTTGTGCAGGATAGGCCAAAGATTTACTAGCTGTTGCTTGATTGGCTTTATAATCTAGGGATGTAGGAGAGGCTACATTCCAATACTGTCCAGGTTCTACTTCACATTTTTCATCGGAAATTTTAAGACAACTTAGGTATGCAATGCAGTCAGCAGCGATCACCCTTTGCTTGGCAAGCACTCCTGAGTGACTTTTAAAATGGCTGTTTAACTTTGGGCTGTTGTTGAACTTTTCATCCTTGGTGATGATGACTCTGGATAGCAAATCACTCTGGTCTGGAGGATCTGCTTTAAAATTTTCATAGTGCCTTCCAAGTGGCTTCACAGTGTAAGCGTTTGGGTAGGGATGGTTGAGATCTTGAGGTGTCAGAAGAACAAACTCATTTTAATTTAAAACCAAAGTTCTAAGAACATTAATGGATAATCTGTAATTATCCATTTTCTATAATCACAAGAATCATATATAATATACTTTGAAATGTGAGACCATGAGAAAAGTAATGGCCCACCAAAAGCTGTGTGCCTTTGGTACCAAAGTGGAAATGCTATTGTTCCATTCAGATAAATATATATTTATATCAGTGGATGGGTGGTATATCAGTGAGAATCTCATACAGTCATAACAAAACTATGCATGTAAAGTGACCAGATTTTAAAGTAGTGGGTGAACACACAGCCGAATATAAATATTGGTCTGTATGAAAGGATGAATGGGTTATTGGTAAAAGCCTCTTTGAACAAAGGATCTCCAACCATCATACTTGGGCTGATAAGTGCAAAGAACTTAGTTTAAAAAAAATGTAAAGAAATCAGTAAGAATGAGAAAGGGAGACAGTCTCACATGCATTTTTTAAATGTAGAATTTGGTGAATAAAATAATTCTGAAAATTTTTATTTGTTTGTGGCTAGAAAATTCTATTTTTTTAGATAAATAAATGATAGATGAAGATGAAGATGACGATGACAGGTAAATAAATGATCGACGATGGTGGTGGTGTGTGTATGTGTGTGCGCGTGTGTTGAACCAGACTCACATCTCACATTCTAACCTCCACAGGCTTCTGTACTTTCCTAAGCATTTCATCCAATCTCATGGCTTCATGTGTCCGATGATCACAGTTTGCTCTTATCTCTGATGTTTTTCTCACCCGGGGAAGCTTCCATTTCTCTCTCTCTCTCTCTCTCTCTCTCTCTCTCTCTCTCTCTCTCTCTCGGCTTTTTGAGACAGGGTTTCTCTGTGTAGCTTTGCGCCTTTCCTGGAACTCACTCTGTAGCCCAGGCTGGCCTCGAACTCACAGAGATCTGCCTGCCTCTGCCTCCCAAGTGCTGGGATTAAAGGCGTGCGCCACCACTGCCCAGCTCCCGTTTCTCTTTTAATTTAAGCTTAAATGCTCCCTTCTTTCCATCCCCACAGTTCTCACTATCTAGGGAGAACTCATGCCTTCTTTGGAATTCCCATTCAAATTCAGACTTTGATTCACAGTCAGCTTTTGCAAGGATTTTACGAAATACTTCTCATTTGCATCCGACCATCACCCACTGTATTACAAGCTGCTTGAGGGCAGGAGAGTATTTCTTAGACTGTTGAGCTGAGGCATTGACCGAGAAAGCTAAAATAGTTAATTAGGACTATAATGAACTCAGAAAACAAACATAAATTTTTAAGAGATGGTATTCTAAAGAATGTGGTTATAAACAAGTTCTTAGCGAATGAATTAAAATGCTTGAACTCATATCATCAAAGATTATTAGAAGAAATAAAAATATAATTGACAACATTTAAAAAATTACAATAGCTCATACAGCGCAGGGGTGATGGACGAGCTCTGCTATAGTATCCTGGTGAGAATGAGAATTTCTAGGACTCCTCCAGAGGGTCCTGTCGCGGGAAGGATTATGATCTTATAAACACATTTTTTTTTGTTACAGAAATCATATCTTATGAGAAAGCCATCATGAACATTAAGATTGAATTTTATAAATAAGACATTTAACGTTAAAAAATTGGAGGTTGGTTGTAGCAATTAATATAGGAAGTAACATACAGACATTAAAATAATGCAGTAACTGAATGGTCCTTACAATCAAAGTGTAAGACATGTCACTGAAAAGCCACAGTTCTCACCTTGAAGGGAACAAAGAATAATTTATTCTAGAGCCAAATATGAGTGACTACGGCTGAGAAACACAGATTCGGGTCGCTCCAAACACTATGTTCCAATAACATAGCAATTTCTTATGTTTTTAAGGTGACAGAATAAAGAAAGCCATAAATGAGTACCCCTTTAAAATATATTGCTGGGTATATCAGGTAGGCAGTTTTCAAGAGAGGAGACATCTCTGCTATGGCCTTCAGGTGCTGTCTGGTGGTGTTCCTAGCTTTTGGGTCGGTAGAAGATAGGGGCCTGTTCATACGTTCTTAAAAGATTTACTTCGTAGTCACAAGGATGTCAGGGCACATACCAAGTGGGGTAGTAAATGGTTATTTAAAGTTTGGCTAAGCTAACTCAAGAGAGTTTGGCTCTGGATCTGCAACATTCCACCTTCTCCACAACCACTGAAGTTCTCAATCAGTCATCCTGGAAAAATGCTCAGTGTGGGTGATGCTTCTTGCCCAGAACTCCAGTTGACAAAAATGTTGGGATAAGACACACGGATTATTAAGTAACACGCTGCAGTGTGATTCCATTCATAGCATTTGCCCACCCACTCAGAATAAAACAGAAAACATTGGAAGCACTTAGGTATTAAACTTCAACCATTAATTATGAGTGGTACTTTCTATATTTTGTAAAATATCTACCATATACCTGTCCCCATCTGGTAAAACTAAAATTAAAATGGACATGGTTTAATTTTAATAATACAGGGTAATAGAACCACCCCTCTCTTGTAGGAGCCACTAGACTGAAGTGGTGGTGTTCTCTGAGGATAGGGCTGGGGCCACTCAAGTGGCCAGCTCCGATGGGAGCAGGCTGCACTGTGAAGTGAGCAGGGGCAGGGTTGCAATGGATCCTCGAAATAATTAGCTTCCGGCTTCAGATATTTGCCAAGAATGTGAAGAGACGACATGGGTTTCTTCTCATTACATCCCACCGGGACTCAATATCAATTTGTCTCGTGATTCACCAGTGATGAGGACTCTGATGACATGAAATGAAACAGAAAGTAAATTGCAACCCTCTCTAATTCACGGCGATTGTGTGGGGCCACACTTTGAGAATCTAAACAGTCTGTTCATCGGCAATCGTTCTGTTTAATAATCAGTGCCAGCGTGAGCGTGTGGGTTCTTTTTTCATTGGCTGGGTTACGGTCCCTTGTAACTTCCTGTTTTCAGGTTTTCGTTCGCTCCAGTGTGACCAGTGCAAGCCTCTTCAGGCTGGTCTCTGTGCTTCCGTCACTCGTTTCCAAAGTTCTCATCCACTTTCTTATTCGCTGGCTAAACCAAGCACCCCAGGCTTATATGTTTCTCCTCGTGCCAGGCCTGGGATCGGCTATTTCTGCAGGTAGCTGAGGAACAACTTGGAGTTCAGAAGCTAAGATCCAGCTGAGAGGCGTGTTCGTGGCTCCAAGGGCGTGGCTGCCTCTGTGGGCAGAGTAAGGGAATCTACGTAAGTGTCGGCATGCACACACTCATTCCTATATACACACTTTCGAGATACTTATTTCTATATTTGCCCTATATACAGAAGAATAGGAGTTTATGCCAATATTTCCAAGTCTACTCAAGTCACAATATTAATCCATTTTCACCCCTCTGTATTTGTAACCACACCCTAATATCACATCATTGTTAGTATTACACTTCTCATTTCATAAAGCCCATATATATATATATAACAGGTCTCTTACTGATAATACTGTCCTGCTCTTTCCACTTGTCCCAAGGCATCTGCTGGTATCTATCAGCTAGACTTCTGTCTCAGAGTCACCAGTTTGGGGCCACACCAGTCTATATAATGACTTCCAGGCTAGCCAGGGACATAGAGCAAAATCCTATCTCAAAAACAAGCAAAGCCAACTAATGAAACCAGTTTACAAGAAAACAATTGCAAAGAGAGTGCAGCAAGTTTACATGTATCCCACATCTAACGGTGTCTTCCATTACTTTTCACAACTAGTGAGTAGATATTCCTGCATTATCGAGTCAAACTCATGCTTCATTCAGGTTGGTTGTTGTTGTTATTGTTGTTATGCTCCAGGTTCCTATCCAAGACACATCATCTCTCTGTCACGGTTCCTGAGGATCCTATTGGCTGTGAAAGCTTGAGGTGTTCATTATAAATGTGAGGAGTCCTGGTATTTTCTGCACTGAACTTCAGGAGGGATTTATATGGTACAATGCTTAGCCCTGGGTTATGCTTTTGAGGGGAAAGACTGTAAGGAAGCAGTACTGTTGACATGGCCGATCACCGTTGCTGCTCACCTTGGATTTCCCACTCTTCACTCCTATCTTCCCACACTCCGAGATTTGGAAGGAAACCCACCATGCACAAGGCACAGTGAAAGATGGATTTATGTTCCACCCTCTGGGAGGTCTGCACCTCCTGAGACTGCTCAGGATCCCTGAGCCAGAGACTACATACTCACTCATTTCTCCCAGTTGTTTCTGTCACCAAGGACCCATAGATTCTTATTCTATACTTTGGATTTTATGAAGTTTCAGATTATGGGAAATTGCTGGTTGCCTTTGACTGTCTGTCTCATCCACTCAGCTGGTGGGACCTGCCATCACAGAGGCCACATTCCTGGGAGGTGGTCAGGTGTTCTCAAACACACACTCTGAAAATTGCTGTTTTCATACGCTGTTACTTTATCCTCTGGAATGCCTTTAGCCACATCTTGTGGTTGAATTCAAGTCATTGCTTGTGTCTTAACTTAGTTACTGGTCCAAACTTCAACTTGTATTCACTTCCTTGGAGGTTGGGAATAAATTACTATATTTAATGCACTATATGGTATTTGTTTGCCTGTTGATCTTTGTAACTATATTATGAGGTCACTGGGATTCCAACTTGCAGGCAGAGTTACTTTTGGGACCGCCGGCTCCAAAATAAATGCACAGAGACTTAATATTAATTATAAATGCTCGGTCGATAGCTCAGGCTCTACTAGCTCTTACATTTTAAATTAACCCATATTTCTCATCTACCCTCTGCCACGCGGTGGTACCTTCTTTCAACATGGCACGTTCATCTTCTTCCTCTCTGTGTCTCTCATGACTCCTCTGATTCAGCCTTCTTCTTCCCAGCATTCTCTCTGCCCTGAAAATCCTGCCTAGCTATTGGCCAATCAGCTTTTTATTAACAATGAGAGCAACACATTTTCACAGTGTACAAAAGGATTATTCCGCAGCACTGACCATTTATCCCTCCCTTTTCTTTCAGATCGAAGCAGCTGTGTGCATAATACACCTGGTTCAAGCGATGAGGAACATGGCTACGCTCATCAAGAGAGTTGATTTTTAGAAGCATCGACTTGAGTCCTTTCAAAAGAAGTGATACTAAGGATCTGCCATTCATGGGATGTGTATGCCTCATGAGTTGACTTTTTTCCTTCCTGCAGTGAGGTGGCTTATCTGATCATCTGGACCTCCACGTGCAGGAGTGTCTGTAGACCAAGCTATTTGTGAAACGACTGGCCAGGGCTGTGGAGATGGTCCCTAGCCAAGAAGAACTTAACCCCATGGTAACTGTGGTCTTAATGGTAGACTGCCCTAACCATCTTGGCCAAACGGCCAGGCTACAAAGGAGGCAGGCAAGAAGTCTAGCAATATAGACATACAGTTTGCAGTGCAGAAAATAACCCTGTGTTGACACAAACAAACTGCCCTCACCATTTTGACTGTCAGGTAGTCAAGAAAATATTTAAGTTAGTCAAGAAGCAGTCAAATTGGCCAAGCGAGCCTGTCTGCCTTTCTCCTTTCCTCCAACTGTATTCTGCCTCCTCATTTCCTTGGCTCGTGTTTTAGAAGCAGGCACGTTTGCCTGCCAGACGAGGATGCTTTCTTTTTCACGGAAACTTAATGAAATAGCTGTTACATCACATAAATTCACTTCCTTAACACTATGTGTCAGACTATCAAATCAGTTAAGGAAAATCCTCATCTTTTTTTCTCTTTGAAATTACGGAGGGGCTGATTGGGTTCCAAATTCAGTGAGTTCATATCGCCATCTAGTGTTCAACACAGGATTGTCATCACAACAGCGGATTTCAATCCTCCATTGGCTGCAAAAAACAAGTCTTTCTGGGCTGTTTGGAAGGTTTATTTGGGCTAGAGTTTTTTGGTTTTGGGCTACTACTCACAGTTAGTTGATATTTATGTTTTGATGGAATACCACACTACTGAGAGAAATTGTTGATTAAGTTTAGCTTGAAAACAATACTCAAAAACATAACCAGAAACAGTCCCTTTCCTCAGAGTATAAGAATGAAATGATTTCCCAGGACACACCATACTGTGGAAGTCAAATGGCAAAGTTGCATCTTAGGACAAAAGCAAACGTCCTCCTACCGGAACAAGAGGAAACGAAACTAAGACATGAGCAGGGGCGTCATCTTACTCTGTGTTTCTGAAATAGTATTTGAGTCTTAGGAAAGGAGATACAAAGCCAAAACTGTGCACTGAGAAGGAAAATACGACCCACAGATGGGGAAAATACTTTGTTTCCACTCCAAGTATGCAAACCCAAGTCTGATTGTTTCAATCTTGGTTGCCCTCCAAGCTTACATAAAAACTGGACGGGTATTTTTGGAAGCACATCCACAGTTGTTAAGTAAAGTACACGTAGACCATTTCTGAAGAAGGCGCGGACCGGACCGTGGGATAGGTATAATTTTTAGAACTGAAGATAACAAGCTTTTTCTATTTCTTTGTATCTTCAGGTGAAGGCACTGTCATTTTACTTCATAAGGCACATCGTGGTAGATCTGGAGACCCATTTTCCAGCGAATGGCAGCTTGCTCTCACAGTTTGTCTCAGAGCTTCCATAGAGCAGAGCTCCTTCCTTCCTGGTAGAGTTTTGCAGGCTTCCATGAGAGACAGTGAGAAAAGAAGTCAAGGCCGGAAATGGGCTATGGAGGAGGAAGGAAGATCCACACCGGAGGGGACTCACAGTGCCTGCCAGCCGCAGGCTGCGAAGGGCACTTTATGCAAAGTTTTAAACCAAGCTTTTTAACCCATACAGTTACAGTTCCCCACAGAATGCAAAACTGATTGTCACTCTTGGCCTCAACCCAGTTTTAACGAAGCAATCCTAAACATAATATCAGTAAATAAACTCTAAATAAAAATTGCCATGGAGTTGACAAAAGTTTAGAATGCAGATGATTTATCATCTGAGCAACTTTGTTTTGATTATAACAACTCATATATGATCCAGTTTTTTTTGTTGTTTGTTTGTTTGTTAAAATTTTCTTATCCATCCTAATTCATTTAGGTAATATAAAAAATATTTTTAGGGATTCAAATCTGTATTTTACAATTACTTGCAACAAATAATTAGCACGTATTTTTAATATGATCAAGTATAAGTAACGTTTTTGGTTAATCATCGTGGACTATTGTTCTACGTAAAAAGTAGCTTTCTCATTGTCAATGTTCTGCGGATGACGACCCTCTGAGGAAATCTCGCCCTGGGAGCCTCACATTTCCGTGGATTGAAAAGCTCCCTTAAAACTGAACTATTTATGACTTAATCTACCCGCACTCGGAGCTCATCGGGGCTCCTTATTGGTAAGCAATCACAGTGCCCCGTGGCTGAAGCCGCGGTGCCAGAGGTGGTAAGGCTCACGCTGACAGCGCTCTCTGGCTACCGCAGGCTGGGGCAGTGTTCCTTGCCCTTGGCAAAGAGCACCACAAAGAGCAGGAGAGAGGCATGCGGTACACCCAGTTTGCATATTTCCCCACATTCTGCAGTAAGGTTAGCTGTGGGCAGAGCTTACAGCTTTGCCATTGTTAGGGGCTTTGAAGCAAGCGGGTTTTTTTTGTTTGTTTGAGGCCATTCTATTGGGTGGGTTCCTGTAGGCATTATTTTGAGGAGTACTGGAGAAAGGTATTTTTTTCTTTGTTTTGGTTTTCTAATAACAACAAATCATGAATTAATTTGCTGCACACGGAAGCTAAACAAAGGAAAACAATCCGTTGGGAATTAGCTTTTGAAAGGGGCTGGCAGCCAGAAGGCAGAAACCATTTGCTACCGCAGTTAGAAGAGTGTTTGTTTGAGGGGGGTTTCCTTTTTTGACACCCAGGTTTCGGGTGCTGTAGTCTCTTGACTTGGCTGGCACAGAGATGAGTCTGCCCACACCCTGGCAGTCCTCCTTCCTGAAGTCTCGGTCCATCAGTGACAAAACTTCCCTTTACAATAAGTGTCAGGCTTAGGGTGGCGGGCCAGCAGAGGACAATTGGCGCCAAATGGGTTGCTTGCACAGAAAGCTGCACACAGAGAGTTGAAGTTTCGTGAGGGCACCGATCAAGTAAGCAAGCTTTTGTGTGTGTTCTGGAACAAAAGCATGAGCTACTTCAAGTTCTTTTTTTTTTTTTTTCCTGCTTTCTGGAAAATATCGGGCTTTTGTCTTCTTAGAACTTTCATAGGACATTAACAAATAAGCATCACCATTGGCTCTGGGCATTTTAACACTTGATTATATCTGTGTCACTCTGGCTTCTAGAAAGTCACTCACATCACTACAGCTGGCCATGGCAGCCTGTGCTGGACAGCTCTGTGTGGAATGAAGGAACTTGCAAAACATAACAGCAACAGAGTAAAAAGAGCCAATGAAATTAAAACAAGATGGAGACAGCGAAGGATGATGGCACACACTACCCCAACCCCCATCAGAGATGGCACAGCCACCACGAGTGAGCAATTGGTGCCAGTATCTCCATGGGTACCAAGCCACCTCAGCCTGTATGCATCAGGTCACCTGCTCTTCCTTAGTAATGTATTAGATTTGTTTTTCCCATCAAACATGGTCAATTGCCCCCTTTTTATAAAAAAAAAATATTTTCTTTATTGCATAATAGAAATATTGAAAAGTAGATGATAACATGAAAGGAAATTGCAATTAACATCGGTTCGGTTCTAGGCCTAGTCTAATTTCATGTGCGCTTGTATTGTAGAATGGTAATGATGAGAGAGCAAATTCTAATGAATTGGTCTGTGGGAGGCTTTCATTGGAAGAGCATGACGGGGGGAAAACATCTGACGATGTGTCTGGAGGAACGTGCTGTCCTTGTGGTGTCAGGTTTGTGGAGATCTGAGGGTTACAGAGCAAAGGGAACGCGAGAGCAGTGACGAAGGGAAAGCTTTACCAACGCCACCTCTGGGGACAACCGGTGATGGAAGACTGAAAACCGACAGTGCCGTGGACCAAAACGAAGTCATGGAGGATCTTGTCCAGCACTGAGCAGAACTCACACCCTGCAGGCACAACACATACAACAAGGAGGGACCAGGGTGCAGAGAGCCAAACCATTTCTCTAAAATACACCCGAATAAAGGTTTCTCTTCATTGAGGAAAGATTGGCACCCAAAATCATGCTGTAATTGTAATTGTAGATATACCTGACTTGTTAATGAAAATGTAACTCCTATTCGATTGGTATATACCATGGACTGGAAGGTTGTTATCTCCCTAAAGTTCCTATGATGAAACCCTAGTTTCCCAGGGGGATGGTATTTAATGGTAAGGCCTTCAGGAGACAATTAGTATTAGATGAGGTCATGAATGTGAGGCCCCATGATATTACTATCATGTGATGTCTCTGAGGGGCCTTATGCTAAATGAAATAAGTCAGACACAAGCCAATGACTGTATGATCATATATATATTCATTTCTCTAGTTCAGTGGTTCTTGACCTATGAGTTGCAACTCCTTTGGGGGTCACATACCAGATATCCTGCATATCAAATGCTAATAATAATAGTAATAATAATAATAGTAGCAAATGACAGTTATGAAGTAACAATGAAATAAATAAAGCAGGGCCATAGGTCCTCTCTGCTCTCTGCCTCTGAGCACATAAAAAGGTAGCCATCTACAAGCCAGGAGGGAGACCCTCACCATACACCACATGAGCAGGTACCATGATCTTGGATTTTGCAGCCTTCAGTACTGTGAGAAATGAGCATTTAAACTAATAGTTCTAAACCTATGGGTTATAATCCCTTCTGGGGTTGAATGACCCTTTCACAGGGTTGACATATCATATAGCCTACATATCAGATGTTTCCATCATGATTCATAATGGTAGCAAAATTGCAGTTCTGAAGTAGCAACAAAAATAATTGTGTGGTTTGGGGTCAGCACAGCTTGAGGAACTGTATTAAAAGGTCATGGTATTAGAAAGGTTAATAACCTTTGATTTAAACCAACCAGTCTATAGTAATTTGCAGTTAACAGTCAGAACTAAAATACCACTAATAAACATTGTCATAGGAATGAAGTCCCTCCACATTGCCAAATGTAATAAAACAGCAAACCCCTGTACATAAGCACATTGGCGAGAAGGGGCCAGGCCCCAGGAAGACTCAAGGATTTGGGGTGGAAGCCAGCTAGCCAGCACCAGTGGGTTGTTCCACACACACAGCACCTTGTTGTGCAGTGCCTCTCCATCCACAACCATCTGTCACCTTACCCTTGCACTGTCTAGGCTCTCACACTGCCCATCTCTCATTTTCTACAACGTGAAACCATTTATTACCTCTTGTTCTCTGGTGCTGCCTGACATCAATGCTAAACTTCCTTTTTTCAACAGCCCCCGCCCCCCCTCAGAGAGGTTCCCATGTTTAGACTCATGTGGAAGTATCTCTTTTCTTCATTGTGCAAGCACCACTCTGAGTCACCTCATTTTGTCTTCTTCATCCTCTCTCTGGTGCCAAGAAAGAATGAATCCCAAGCCCTTTTCCTCTTCCAACCCTTCAGACAGTTCTACAGTCTTTTTTTTTTTTTTTTATCTGATAATGGGGTTAGCAATGGCTGCCCTCCAGTCTGGTTTCAAAATTAAAGACAGAAAAGTGGATCATGAAGTTTCCCTAGACTGTTACCAGAAAGTCTCAAGTTTCTGCTGCTTCCCTTTCTGTGAAAGTGCCCCACCCAAGAGTGTGCATTAACTCTCTGGGCCCCGTTACTTACAAAATGAAAGGGAAGAGAAACAAGAGTATGATTTGTCAACTGCATTGGTGGTCAGCTTCTCTCGGGGAAACAGAAAACACGGTGCATAGGCCAGCTCTTTGGTAAAAGAGTTTGAGACATAACAAGCCTAGTAAATGAGTGGTTTATCTTGTCTTTAAGATCTGGAGCCAAGAAAACACGCTCTAGAGAATGTTAGTGAGTTATTGACTGAGCATAGGAGGATGCTATTTTATTCCCTGGAATATCTTTTGAGCCTGGTAGGAGCTCAGGGTGGATATTTTATAAAATATGACATCCTCATCTTTGTATAAAGTATTTTGGAGATCCCACTATCTCCTCTCCTTTTCTATGGCTCTCTCAAGAAGAACAAAAATATTACTGGTTTTTCAAAGATTAGATATTAAGACATAAATATTGTCATTTCAGATCAGAAATTTCACCAGTGTGGTATGCTTTGGAGGGATAGCCAGCCACATTTCCCTGTGATGCACAAGATGTTAAGATGTTCCTATAGTTTTCTTTCATAGTCTTTCTTTGTGGTCTTTTGTAGAATCACTGGCTAGGCATTCATGCAGTCAAGGAAGGAAAAGCTAGTGGAGTAGGAAGAACTAGGCACAGGAATTTCCTCTGGGTTACTGGGTTTGAAAAGCCTTAGATAAAAGCAGGTGGGACCCGTAAACAAAACGTACACCGTTTATTCTACAGGAGGCATACTGTGGGTGAACAGTGTACCACTAAGACTATGGCTAAATTTTTCCAGGCTGTTAATCACCTCCCAGAGTTTCTTACACCCACGGTGGTAAGAATCAGCCATAGAACAAGGACATGAAAAAAAAATGGCACTGGATGGCATTAGGGTTTGGGTGAAGCCGATAATCACCTCTACACCTTGGGTAGGAGGACTAGAAACCTGAGGGTTGAAGCCACAGACGCATGCTGGGGACCTTTTGCTGTAGGAACACTTGGGGGTTGCTAAGGAGTCAATGGAATTTTTGGGGGGGTGCTCACAGTTCAGCAGATGTGGCAGTGGATGGCTGCTTGCTCATACCACATTAGATCAGGAAGCAGAGAAAAGGAGAATGCTAGTGCTCGGCTGGCTTTTCTTTTCCCCCTTTCTTATTCAAACTGAACCTTAGCCCTGAGATGGCACCACTCACACTCAAGGTAAGTCATCTTCCCTCAGTTAATCCCTGGAAATGCCCTCATTTGCTGTGGGATAATGCTTTTGTGCATTGGTTTAATAAAATGCTGATTGGCCAGTAGCCAGGCTGGAAGTATAGGTGGCATAAGCAGACAAGGAGAATTCTGAGAGGAGGAGGGTTCGTCAGGAGTCGCCAGCCAGACACAGAGGAAGCAAGATGACAAGGCAGAACTGAGAAAAGGTACCAAGCCACGTGGCTAAACATAGATAAAAATTATGGGTTAATTTAAGTGTAAGAGCTAGTCAGTAATAAGCCTGAGCTAATGTCTAAGCAGTTATAAATAATATTAAACCTCTGTGTGATCATTTTATAAATGGCTGTGGGACTGTGGGTGAGAGATTTGTCCCAACCTCGGGCCAGGTGGGACACAGGAAATCTTCCAATTACACTCATTGACACATCCAAAACCATACCTCATTAATGTTTTAGGTATTTCTCAGCCCAGCCAAGTTAACAATGAAGATTAATCATCCCAAACCTACCCCTTATCAACTTGGCATGTGAACACACCATTTTTAAACCACAATATTCTACCCTGGTCCCTGTGAGTTCGTTGCCTTCATTAATGAGAAATACATCCAGCCTAATCTCAGAAATAGCCACAGATTTGAATAGTCCCTACATTGCTGGAAAGTTCAAAACCTCTTCTGAGATTCAAGACAAATGCTGAGGGTCGAGACAACAGTAATTTGCTTTTTTTTTTTTCCCAGAAGTTACAAACCTCAGGCTTCTCTTTCATACCTTCCCACAGTGTCTTCATCTTCTTATGGGAAATCTGACTCTGCCACAAACTTCCTGCCTGACACAAACCTCCATGACACCCTTCCTTCTTGTGTGTTGAATGCTTACAAAACCAGCAGCACAGAGATGACACTGCCGAGTCTGGCGGCCACCTTCATATGTCATCTGGCTCCTTCTAGCACAGCTGTAGTGACCTCTGACCTCTGGGCTTGGAAAAACCCTTTCTCAGGAGGTTGTTTCCAAACAGGGACCTATGGCAGTGGTGTTTTGAGTTCCCTCTCTCCCCTTTCAAATATTTTTCATATTTACAATGGAAGTTCCTGAAGGGTGGGTGTTATGATATTACACGTGCTGGTAGGAGGTTCTGGTGGACAGAGCCAGTGTGCCCCATGGCAAGTGAGAGACAGAGATGCCATGCAGACAGCGCTCAGTGAAGAGTTTTATTTGGTGGGGGGAAGAGAGAGGGAGGAGAGAAAGAGGAAAAGAGGGAGATAGAGGGGGAGGTGTTATAGTGGTGAGTACAGCTGCCTTCCAAAGGGGAAAAACAAGGGCATGGCAAGGAGTCCTTAGATCAAGCCCAGATCTTAACCTATCAGGGCAAACACCAAGTCTTGCAGCCCTTTGTCAGAGATCTTGGCTTCAAAGGGCTGGGTAGCCCTGACCCTCCATCTTTGCTGCCAGCACACAAGTTTCTCTCTTGAGTTGACTCCAATACCCACCTTCAGCTTTTCTTGTTAGATATCCCACACACAGTTCTGGGATCTCCAACATCCTGGGGTTTCCACTGTAACAGGCTTCATGTTCGCAGCTTCACACAGAGGCCATTTAGGGCCTCCTTACAGGAGCTTTGATTCTGCCACACATTGCCTTGCCTCAGTGATCACTCAGAACTATGGTACAACACTCAAGACCTTCCTCAGTTTCATTTCTCCCGTCTCTGGAAACAGTGCCATGTGGATGATGCTCTAAGGTTCTGCTGCCAACTCCTGAAGGAGTCTGACCCCCTTGGACCAAAGCTGCTGACCTTGGGGAAACACTTTCCTACAGGAACTTCTTTAATAGGATTCTCAGTTCAGGCTCTCTCTTTTTAAATAAATTTGCATTTTCACAAGTTGGAGCCTTTGGTGAGTCTTATTCTCTGGGTCCCCAGGAGACAAGCCTCTGAACATGCATGATCATCCAAATTAAATTAATTGAGGTGGAAAGA
This sequence comes from Peromyscus nudipes, assembly GCA_902168325.1. Lineage (NCBI taxonomy): Eukaryota > Metazoa > Chordata > Mammalia > Rodentia > Cricetidae > Peromyscus > Peromyscus nudipes. The sequence continues at coordinate 40,816 of CABHPH010001229.1, read as the reverse complement.
CTCATCTTAACTGTGAGCAACATAATTCTATATGCTGGGATCCTAGACCATATAAGGAAAAAGTTAACTGGCCAGTTGCTCCAAACTTCTTCCTCTATAACTTCCCTACTGTGACAGATTGAATGCTAAGCCAAAATAAACACTTTTTTCCTTGAATTGATTTTTTTCAGGTATCTTGTAATAATAACGATAAAAGTAACTAGATCTTGCCATGTTGACAGTATTAACCATTGTATCCATTACTTAGAATTCTGCCTCATTTATATTTTAAAAGATTTATTTTTATTATTTAAAAGATTGTGTTTTATCTCTGTGAGTTCGAGGCCAGACTGGTCTCCAAAGCGAGTTCCAGGAAAGGCGCAAAGCTACACAGAGAAACCCTGTTTCGAAAAACCAAAAATAAATAAATAATAAATAAATAAATAAAATAAAAAAAAAGATTGTGTTTTGTGTGTGGATACATGCATTAGAGTGCAGATGCCTTTATTGTCCGTGTTTGTGTTGACCTCATGGTCTTCCACACCCCCACCAGAAAGAATAACCCACTATATTTAGAATATTATAGCACTTCATATATATATATATATAAATTTAGAAATTTTTTCTTTCCTTTTAGATACCAACCCCTGCTCCACCTCTCTCCTCTCCCGCTCCCCCCACCTACCACCATCCCATCCCCATGCCCTCCTCATTGAGGGTAAGGCCTCCCTTGGGTAGTCAACACAGCCTATCATACCACGTTGGGGTCGGACCTAGCCCCTCCCTCCTGCATCAAGGCTCAGTGAGGCATCGTCCCATAGGGAATGGGGTCTAAAAAGCCAGTTCGTGTACCCAGAGTAAGTCCTGGTCCCATTGTCAGGGGACCCACAAACACATCAAGCTACACAACTTTCACCCACATTCAGAGGGCCTAGTTTGGTCCCGTGCCTGCTCCCCAGCTGTCAGTCCTGAGTCCATGAGCTGCCATTAGCTTGGGTCAGCTATTTCTGACATTACAGCACTTCTTTAGCCCACACCTCTAAATTCTTGTACATTTCTCCCAGAAACCAATTCCAAACGTCTAAAAGGCATAGGCTCAGACGTCACAGCAGTACCCCACTGCTTGGTCCTAACTCTCTATGTAGTCACTGTTCCTATTGTGGTGACCAAATACCGGAGGAGAAACAACTAAAGGAAAGGAAGTTGTATTTTGGCTCACAGTTCAGGGGCCAGGGGCCAGCATGGTGGGGGAGTATGGCAACGGGGGAACCCACTCACTCACTTCTCAGAGCAGCAAGAAGCAGAAAAAGGGTGACGCTGACACTCTGAAGTGTGCTCATTACCTGTCAAGGTCCCCTCTATCCTCCCATTGCTGTGACGCTGAATATCAGACCAGGTACGAGACATCGAAGCTGGAAGCATCATCAGCTGTCTAGAATGCCTTGCTGGATTTGGGATAGAAAGGGATCCTAACTTTTCATGTATACTAGCGGAAATAATCCTTTATCTTCCTTCTGGCTCCTGTTCTGATCTCCAGGAGAACAAAGATGGCAGGAAACCAGGAATCCAGTCACCTGCAGTGTCAGGGCAGGACCCATTTTAGCTCTCCACACACCTACACAGAGTAGGGGTTCAAAACATTTCTTAAAGAAGTAGATGAAGCTGAAACCTGGCCTACTGCCATAACATGGCAGCAAGAAATTTGGAAATTATTGACATTCAGCATCCATCATCCTCCAAAAAAAAAAAAATCACTAATAGAGGAAACCAAAGACAGAAACAGTTTCAGAGGATAACAGAACAATATTCAATTACTGAGAAGCAAATGGGTCAAAACACCACTCCTAGCTATATAAACTGGATAGATCCTGGTTGCAACTTAAGAAGTGTAAGTGACATCTAAAGGTCACTAGCATGGATTATATATACATATACATATACATATACATATATTGTTTTTTCGAGACAGGGTTTCTCTGTGTAGCTTTTGGAGCCTATCCTGGAACTCACTTTGTAGGCCAGGCTGGCCTCGAACTCTTGGAGATTCACCTGCCTCTGCCTCCCAAGTGCTGGGATTAAAGGCATGCACTACCACCGCCCGGCAATGATAATGTATTTTTAAATAATAGATGGAGTTCCAGCACATGGAACATTCTAGACATTTCTTTCATTCATATCGAGACTGGGCCATGTTAAATGGTTTTCATCTGTTCTACCACAATGGGAGTGTTTCTGTTGTTACATCTTCTGTGTTGTCTTGCTTAACTGTTTTCTCCGCTGCATTCATCCTGAGCATACAGCTTAGTTTCTTATACACCTCTGCTACTCTGGAGTCAAACCCAGGGCCTGAACATATCACGTAACTGGTAACTGTTTTAGAAAGAGAAACTTGTGTGCACGGGAGGTTGGGCTGACAGTTAAGCAATCATAACTAAAGAAGACAAAAGTCCCACCCCACCCCATCACCAAGTGACTAGAACATTTATATCAGCGCAGTCTACCTCTCTGCTGCAGTTGTAGCAATAACAACAATGTGACTGGTAATACATTTCATCTGTATTTGTCAGGCATCAACAAGTGGTTTGGCAAAAGAGCTAGAAGCAGATGAGGGGGCTGCTCATTTGATGGCAGAGATTGGGGTCAGGTTAGAGGACACATTTACAATTGATTCTTACTAAACATAAACATTGAATATTCTCACAAGAAATGTGAAGTGAAAGTGTGATGTTGCTTGCAACAAACTATGCATGTGCCATCTGTGTGATTTTAGGGGACAGTCATTCTCCTGAAGCATTAGAATTTGCACTGTTGTCTTTTAAAATGACAAATAGTTCAAAAAGCCTAGTGAAGTTTTGGAGCTGCAGAAGAAAGTCCCAGAAACAGAATTGAAGCTTGGTGTAATTTGAGATTCTCTTTATGCCTTTCCTGGCCCTTTCATCATTCCTATATTTGCTAAGGAACAATTTAGCTTTCTACATCTAGCTGGATTTTATTAACATGTAAGAGTTTGGATGTGGTTATCTAGTACCTTATTTATAAATCATTTATTGAGATGGACTATGCATCTGGCATAGTTCTAGACTTTGAAAGTAATTGTAACTTGATATTGGGTGTTCACATAGACAATAGGAGTAAGCAAAGGAGTAGCAAAGATGACTTTAAGCAATGCACATGAGAAGAACAAAGCAAAGTAGTTACAGACAAGGAATACATCCAAACGTCTCATCTCCAGGGCATGTTAATGAAGTCTAAAACATTGTGCAGTTAAATAATGAGGAAAATAGAAGATAAATAACACCGTGTCATAATGAAAGTAACACGTGGTAGTGTGTTTACCATGAGCGAAAGTCAGCACAGTTCTTCTAAGTGAGCCCCAGACATCACTGACAAGAAATAATGAAAGCTAAACCCAGCACACTATCAAGTTGTCCTGGAATACTGAGCATCACTGTCCTCCAGTCAGTGCTATTTGGATTAAAGTTAATGTTCTAAAACAATATTTGCTGGGATGTTACAATAACGAAGTTTGGGCCCTGTATCCTTAGCCAATGCTACCATTTGGGAATTTTCTCTTCCTTTGAATTGCCTTTACTGTTATAAAATGAATGAGAAACACCAGGAATAAAGTAAAAGCCGCCATGACTAGACTAAACAATGGAGGTGCTGTATGTTGTAAAGGGAAATTAAGTGATTTTTTTTTTAACAGAAATCATTGAACTGGTCCTGAATAACATGAGAAACTGAAGTCAACCATATAACAATATGAATGAGTAGATAAGAGCAAGCTCATAATTTAGGAAATGTAAGGCGAATTTTATATATAAAGTGAAAAGACATCAAAATAGATCAATTTTGTGACATTAATCAGCTTCGACCATAAATATGACCCATATAGTCTTAGAGTTGAATTCATAATGCATTTTTCTCTAGTGATAAAATCAAAATACTAAAAAATTATCATTAAAATTCAATTAAAGCAAGGAGGTTTATATCAGTGTGTCTGTGGGTACTCCGTGTCCAAGAACACTGTACCTGCAGGACTATGGATTTTCAGAATGATGAAAACAGCATCAAAGACCAGCGACGTTATAAACGCTAGGCAGACACCTGTCTCTCGAAATCTACACACCCCATGATAAGCATGCCCAAATTTGGTAACTCAATGGATTAAGAGGACAGTGGCTCACAATGTCTATCAGCTCTGTTTTACAGGCAAAGGCTCTCTATGCTACATCCTAGGATAGAGGTTAT
>CABHPH010001229.1:0-16410 GCA_902168325.1 Peromyscus nudipes | reverse complement strand
CCAGGGAGAGGTGTGACAAACAGAACTAAGGTCATGCACAACGGAAAGAGCCACGAAAGAACTGCAAAGCCACCCAGGCGGACACCTCCAGTTTTCCTAGGGGCCAGAGGAAATGTACAGATTAGAGAAATATTAAAAGGCCAATGGGATTTGTCTGGCGGAGGAGGGATGAAGACAAATTCCAGGAGAGGGAATTAGGTTATTGTTATATCAACTGGCCTTGAGGCTAATATTTCACTTCCTGCTGCTGCAGATAGTACTGTGGTTTTGAGTTTTCCACCTCTAGCAAAGACTTAAGTTAATGAGAACGGTTAATGCATATTAGACAGGATTACTCAGTCCACAGTGGGGGTGGGGGTGTTTTCAGGTTGATTCGCATTCACCGCCTGATCACAGACTTTGAAAGTCGTTTTGAAAGTAGCGGTCTATGAACCTTTTAAGCAGCGCAATCAGAGCTCTTTAAAGCCTTGCTGATTCCAGCGCTATTACCATCTGAAACTCCTGTGTCGACTTGAATTCACATTGCATTCAGTGTTGATGGGTTTATTTGGGGTGTTTGGACATATTTACATTTGTGCTTAGGAAAGCATCTTTCTGAACTGTGACAGCAAACTGTGAATTCCACCAGGAAACAGGGCTTCAGAATATTGGCAAGGTTCTCATGTTCGCTGGAATCTCTATTTAAATATCTGTGGGGCCTGTCTTGCAGGACACATATGTTCTTATTAATTGATTGCACATTAATAAAAATAACAAGTTAACAGTTCTAACGCTTTTTCAATGGAAGTGCTAGCATGATAAAACAGGATCCCCCAAACTTCTGTTACTTTGGATTCTACTTAACTGAAGATGAAGAAATAACAGAATTGACTTTTAAAAAGAGACACTCTTTCTATCATCCTAGCACTTGGGAGACAGAGGCAGAAGGACCAGCTCAAGGCCAGCCTGGACTACATAGCAACACTCTGTCTCAAATGAGCAAACAAACAAATACAGGTATGGGTGCATGTATGTTCACACACACAGACACACACACATTCACAAAAACTTACATACACCTGAGAATGTACGCACATGAGCATGCACACACATGCATACCTGCATACACGTGCATGTACACACACAAACAGGCACACACACACGTGCATGTATACATGCACACATGTGAGCACACACATGCACACACAGATGCATTCATACATGCATTCACACATGTGCACACACACAGACACACATGAGTGCACAGACACACAGATTCATAGTTCTTCAGGTATACTGACTGTAGAACATTATAGGAAAGTTCTGTCTCTCTCTACAGCCTTCTTCAACAGACATATTCAGACCAGCCTGTTTGTTTGTTTTTTCTTTAATAATTCCCATTCTGATTATATAGAGCCTCTATAACCACATTTATATGAATCCAGGCATTCTGGTCCAGTTTCTGTCACTCTTCCTCTTCAGCAACAATCAATAATAAATATTCCTTCTGCTTACAACAGCAAAGCAGGAATTTAGTTGATCTGAGGATGCTAGGAACCTAGTGCATTCAGAGTCTACCTGATTTTAAACTGGAAAACTCCAGTCACTGGAGCGGTGGGGTGAAGGTGCAAGACATTTGACAGAGAGATTTATGACAGGGCAGAATTCAACAAGTTTAGTTAAATAGCCAAGGATCAATGAGTAATTAATATACTCATGTTGCAAGATCTCTGAACTATTTAAGTCATTAGTAAATACTTCTTGTTACTTTCCAAAGAAAGGAAATGTCTTACACCAGTCTCTCCTTGCTCTGACAATGCTAGGTGACCTCAAGAGAGTGTGGATCTGAGAACAAGAAGTGGGAGAGCTGTGCACAGGAAGTAGGAGAGGTGTACACAGGAAGTGGGAGAGCTGTGCACAGGAAGTAGGAGAGCTGTGCACAGGAAGTAGGAGAGGTGTACACAGGAAGTGGGAGAGCTGTGCACAGGAAGTAGGAGACCTGTGCACAGGAAGTAGGAGACCTGTGCACAGGAAGTAGGAGAGCTATGCACAGGAAGTAGGATAGCTGTGCAGAGACAGTGGGAGTTGATGAAGCAAAATCATTACCTTTCAATAATCTGTGCATTGATAAGTATTCTATTTTAGCACATTACTTCTAATAATACAGTTTCTTTTTCTTTTAGGATAATGATTTTGCTGTCTGTTGAGAAGGATTCTAGCTTGATTTTAGTACTGAAGGATGCTGACCTGGGGTCTTTGTTGGTGAGTCTAGACATGGAAGCAGGCAGACTATCTGCCTTTTCCCAGCCTTCACCCGAGACCCCCAATCTCACTTCAAAAGCATGACATTGGTTCCACTCCAGATGCAGAATCAAATCATGATGACAAATTAGTAGAGGATAAAGAACAAAGTGTCCCTTTATGTACTCAATGCTGCTGGCGATCCTGTCATGAATCTACCATAATCATCTTCTTAATTTCTAAATATGACCTCTTTCCTGGCCTCTCTTGAAGGTTCCATTGACTCTCAGATATCATTTTACTCACAATGCATTTGACAACTCCAGATCCAGCATGAATGTTCTCATCTTCTTCCTGCTAATCTACTGAACCACTTGTTCATCAGCCCATACCCACAGTGGATTGCTGTTAGTGCGAGTGTCCCTGTCTGTGTGGGAGGCCACAACACTTGTGGTCTGAATCCTACATCTCTTTCCCTCTAAAAGAGGCTTCCGTTTCTACAAAGTTGCCTCTCTCTACTCTTCATGTTCAATAGGACCTTGAATTTCAACTAGTTTATAAATTTGATTTAAGATTTCCTGTCCCCGTGATGGTCATAACCTAAGCTAACCCAGGCATACCACATCCATGTTTCCCTCACAGGACAATACTATTTCTCTGATAATTTTTTATATATTCATAGCTACCCATGACTGCTCTTCCCCATCTCTCACATTCTCTTGTTGAGGGTATATGATTCCAAGTCACAGATATGTTGTGTTTTACTTAAATAGTTAGCTGCAGTCAAGACAATAATCACCCTGTTCTATTTGGTAAAAATCAGTAAATAGAAATTGATTATCAACCAGGAGCTTATGGATCTTCTGGATGCTTAATGCAGTTAATATGTGGCTTTGCTGAACTAGGCTGGGCTAGTTCTAGAATGACCTCGGATAAGCTAATGCTTTGGCTTTGCATATTCAACCAATGGTAATCTACCACTTCTAGCTAGAAAGCAGTAGTGGTGACTAACCAATAACAGGTTTGGGCTCTTACGTTTTGCAGAGGCACAGTCTCACTATATAGTGCAAGTCAGCTTCCCAGCCTCCCCTATTCTGACATTACATACAAGAATCACCATCCGGCTAATTCTTGGTTTTGTGTGTGCTTGCTAATATGGAGGAAAATATTGTGATCTTTATATTTATCTCAAATTTGACAAACAGCATAGTTTTGTTTTCAGGTGCAGTGAACATGAGTAAGAACTCAGGAGGGTCCTTTTCCTTTTTGTAGTGTGTGCACAGAGGATCACAACAAGAACAGACAATTAAAATATGCTTAGGAGTGTTTGTTTCTCTATGAAGAACTGTGTGAACAGAAAAATCTTTTTAAGATAAGGACATGCTCACAAATGAGGCTTTTTGGTGTGACTGGAAAGGCTTTCAGCAAAGTGGGTTATCTTTGAGATATAGGAAATCTTTTCATATGTAAATAAAGTAAAACTTGGCAGCTGTACCATCTGTGAGAATGTGAGAGTTCTGGGAAATGAGTCATTCAGTAACAGAGATATGAAACCATTTTTGAATGTAAAAATACGTGAGCTACTGGGTGATGGGGTTAGTACTTCTGGCAGTAGAGTGTCTCAGATTGACAGGGGGCATCAAAAAATTAGCAAACACTATAAGCAGTGAAGGGAAAAGCTGTAAGTAGTTAATACCACTTTTTAAAACCTGTCCAATTCCATAATTGAAATCAAATATTAAAGTGCTTAGCAGAGACCCCCTAACTCTCTTGGCTGAAAAGAGGCTGAGGTATAGGGACAGTGAGCAGTTTGCCTGTGGGGTGTGTGGGGCACCAGACACACTTAGGGCAGATGCAGCTTGCCAGTACCCAACACTCACTTCTTCCTTCTCTGTGTGGCACTGGCTCACTGGTGAGAAAACCATGTGCTAACTTTGATGTGCTCCTAAAGTGCTCAGGTCCCCCAAATAATCTTGTGTAGGTTCAGAAATTTGTTAACTTGTGATTAAGATAATATGCTTCAGTGTCCACATGCAGATAGTTGACTGTTTGGTTTTCAGGAGAGGAGACAGAAAACTAAATCTCATCAGGCAATGCAAACCACAAGCTATACCCAGAAGTGTCCACACCATGACTTTTCAAATGGGCAGCTCTCATCACTTTATATCTTTAACCCCCACTCTCCCTCTCTCTTCTCTCTCCCCCCTCTCCATAATTGGATTCTCCAAATCTTAGTTGAAATTCCTCAACAGGGAGACAATGGAGACAGCTCCATTAGATGTCTGTTCCCCTTAAAGTAAAACATACACATTAGAGACAGGCTTCTTTGGAAGGTTTTGGAATTTTCTGTTTAGTAAGAAATACACTGTTTTTCTTGTAATGGAGAAATCTATCACATAAAGCCCAGAAACTAATCTGATTGGTTTTTCTTATTCATAAAATTGGAAAAATAAGGAGCCCAATGGAATTTCTATTTTCTCCTGCTCATCAAACTTGAATATAAAGTTGACTATTTCTGAGATTTTCTAAAATATGTAAAAATGATAATGATGTCTATCAACTTCTGATTGCACTGGAATTAAAATTTGTCTACATATGGTATTTGAAAATCAACTACTAGTACAAGGTGTAATGGCACATGACTTAACCCCAGCACCCGGGAGGCAGAGGCAGGCAAATCTCTATGAGTTTGAAGCCAGGGCTACAGAGTGAGTTCCAGAACAGACAGAACTACATAGTGGGACTTGTTTCTAAAAACAAACAAAAAACAACTTCAGTACTGCTAGTATTCAATATCCTCAATGGTGCATATTTAAACCTTCCTGGGATGCAGCTGTGCAATAAGTGAAAAGGCCAGACACAGGTGTCATACTTCCAGGGTGAAGCCTGGGCTGCTACTGTTTCCCAGGCAACTCTAGGTAAAGTTCAGAGACTCTCATGGCCAGTATGAGAAGGGAACTAACACTTTCTCTGCACTAGGACTAAGGGAATTTATACATTGAACAGCAAAGTACCCAGCTCGCAGGAATTTAGCTCATTTAATACAAAGACCAAGATAAGGGTATACTAATTCATTATGTTGGAGGTTCGCCTCTTTACAAACTACAAAATTTATCCAAGTATCTACACTGTCATATTATCACTTTTTCTTTCAAAACATGTATTTAAGAGAGAATAACATTATGTTGCTTGCAGTTAGGTAAATATAGCAGGTATGGGATTCATTTCTTCTAAGGTGACCTGTAACATTATTTCTCTCTATCTCTGTTCTTACAAAGATTTTAGAAATGCTTTTTGAACTAACAATGAAATCCTATGGTTTTTCTCACTGACTGGTTAATTAAAGTCTTGGCATATTCACTTTAGATGTATATAAGGATCATAATCATGTTCTCCTTCTTAAAATCATTATATAGAAATTATACCTAACAGAGCATCTTCTAAACCAACAAAAAGAGGTGTGAAAATATACCTTAAGAAGGCTCTGGTGATAGTTTTCTGTTCAAGTGTCAGAAATCAAGTTCCTCCCTTTCTTATCTTACTTCAAATTAAATGCCAGTCATACTTATTTCCAGGAGAGATGAAACAGTGTTATTTATTTTTTAATTCAGTGCCGTACGTGAAATACGTGACATGAAAGTTTGTAGGTATCCAATAAACTTCAGATGCACAATTTCAATCCCTTACTATGAACAGAACTCATCCCCCACTCTGTCCCCTTGGAAGTACGAAGAGCATTCAGTTGGTGGCTCTGTAGTTCACATGGACTTCTGCTTTCATGTCACACACCATGCTTAGCAGCTGCTTGATCACACTTTCCATACATTTGTTGTAGCTTCTGTTCAATTCTTTTATCTTCTCTAGTGTTTGCTCTTCTATTTCGTCTGAGAGGTGACTTTGAGAGCCCATCATCTATGAAAGCAAAAGATGAAATTTATTTGAACATATGCCAGGTTAAATTGAATTATTTTATAAACTTCATCATAGTTTTGATGGTTGTTCTATGGCGCGCGTGTGTGTGTGTGTGTGTGTGTGCATGCGTGCATTAGAATGCTTTCTTCTGGGAACAGACAAGATTATGAAGACCCTGGTTGTGAAGGATGAACATTCCTAAAAACTCAGTGGGCTCGTTCCATAGACTTCACTCAGGTTACTAATTCTTAGGCCTTGCGCATGCTTTTTATATCACATTTAAAGCATTTGCAATGATTTCCACTCTATTCTCAAATTTCCTTTTATTTACTTTCTGAATTCCAATTCTGGAAAGACAGCATTAAGCTCATGTTTCCCTGATTTTACAGAGCAAAATATGCAATTTTAAGGAAGATGTAGACAAAATATGTTGTCTGAGGTAATTCACATGGAGATATCTATAAAAGATGTAGGACACCAGGTATAATATTGAAAGTTTTCACCTCAACTGGTTTCTTCCAGATTGAAATATGCTTGTTCATTTAGTCGCTTTTAAATTTTAGACACAGTCAAATCTTTCCAATCGCTCTTTATTTAGCAGTTCTTCCTTTTATTTTTCATTTTTCCCATCCTATTATCATCTTCATCAAGTCATTTTTTTTTGGTTTAAAATATAATGTAACAAGGAAAGGTATCAATTTAAAGGAGTGCTGCAGCGAAACACTGGCGAGTTCTCTTTTACTAAAAGTTAAGTTTGCTCGGAATTCATCTGTCTCCAAACTCAGCCTCTCATCCTTCTCGTTCTCCTCTTCTTTTGGAGAATGGATCTCATGTAGCCCATATTTGCCTCAAACTCACCATGCAGCTGATAATGACCTTGAACTCTTCACGCTCTTGCTTCTACCTCTTTAGTGCTGGGATTAGAGCATTTGTGTCACTATGCCCCATCTATGGGTTCTGCGGATTGACCCCAGGACTTCATGCACGTGATGCAAACACTCTACCAACTGAGCTACCATCCCAACTTGCCCTTTCTTAAACATGGTTCTGTTAAGTCAAGACTACTGAGGGTTTCCGTTTCCTTTCTGTGTTAGTAGCTATGTACTCAGCACAACCCCAGGTATGCAGCAGTGATTGGCTTCTGTTGCAGAGTTGTTAGGTGACTTTAACTCTAGAAACGAGAACCTTTCTGGTTCTTAACCTTGAAACGAAAACACAATCCCAGCTGTTGGGTCTAAGTTATTTTCTGTTTCTATTTCAGGCACCAGGAGAACAAATCAAAGAATGTGATTCTGCAAAGTTACAGTCCCTGAGAGGCAAAATAATCTTAAGTAAAAGGGATTATGATAACTGAGTGTGTAAGAAGTAGATGTAACCTATAGATGTGCATAGAGCCAATTTTATGTTTAAAAATAGTTGACAACTGCTTAACAAAATAATTCCACAAGATGCATTTTAAAAATTCTAAACCTAGCGTCATAAGTGGTTTTCTACAAAGATGAAACAAAAATTCAGTTGAAAGTCTTATGTGGTAAAAAATTGAAAGGCAAAAACTTGTCAAGCTATTGCCTATGCTCAGCACATATTACTGAAGTGAGAGGCTCCCTAGGTATTACAAATTACTCAGTTCTTGTGTTTTGTAGTTGACATTATCCAAAGCCTGAACACTTGGGGGGTTTTATAAATTGGAAGTCAATCATTCCACAGCATGCCTTGACACATGTAGGCTAAGAGTGTTGTTACTTAACTTCTATGTGCCCATTTTCAAACCTTTTTGAGACCCTTTCTGTAGCCTTATAGCCTTGTATTGATGCTGATGTTAAGAGCTTCCAACACTTGACACTTCCCTTTATAATTTAAATATTCCAGGTGAATAGACAGAACAAGGCGCTGACACCAAGAAGGGGACCATGCCAAGGACGACCTGCAATAATGGTTTTATACTATGCTTGATGCAGCACAGGCTCTGGTTACTTTCATATGTGCACCTTTGACCGCTTCACTGTAACATTGGTGTGGGAGCCCATTCTAGAGTGATGAAGAGGTTTAATTACTGTCCAAAGCCGAGAGCACATCTCCAGTCAGATTTACAATCTGATTGCATCTTTCCCAGGAAAGAAGATTTCATGAGCTTTAAACCAAGCACTTTCTAAAACTATGGTCAGTTTTGTTTTTACTTAAAAATAAAATGCCATGGTCATTTCAGAAGCACCTACAGAAGATAATGAAGCTGGCTGTTGTTGGTGATGGCTGTCCTCTCCGTTCTAGTATGTCATTCTCATGCCAGGCTTTGCTAGCCAGGATAAAGACGCAGAGAAACGCTTACTGGTTTGTTAGTTCAACAAGGGGTCTACTGGACATCTACCATGGAGTAGTTACAGGAAATCTAGGGAAACAACAGAGAACACAACAAAGAATCCACAATTTCTAGACATATGGTCTAGAAAGAATGATGGATGACCACAATAAATGCAAATGTACAATATGTTAAATAGCGATAAAAGTGACGGAAAAAAAATCAAAGACAATATTATTTTCCTTTATTTTTAGAAGAGGTCATTTCAGGTAAGGTGGTCAGGAAAAGAGGCTAACGTTGAGCACGAATAAAGGAAAATGAGACTGTCTGGACGGAAGAGGGATGGGAAGCCTGAGAATAGTATGAGTAAAGGCCCTGTGGATGGGGATTCTTTGTCTCCTTAGGAAGAGGAGTGTCAGTACAAATAGAACGGAAAAGTTTAAAAATATGCAGGTGATATAAGAACCAATCACGAGGGCTGTACTCACATGCGTGAATAGGAGAGAGTTTAGAATTTGGGTTTCTAAACACTGATAGGAAGAATTTATTTTTCCGACTGATCCACTATATGCTAAGGTGTGTGTGTGTGTGTGTGTGTGTGTGTTTTGAGAATTGAACTCAGGGCCTAACACCTGCTTGGCAAGCACCCTACCACTGAGCTATAGTCTTAGCCTAACAAGGAAAATTATTTTGAACAAAGAACTTACTGAGAAAAGTTTTTTTTTTAATTTTTATAATTGGGTCCAAGTTTTGAATCTCCATGAGTTCTTCATGTATTTCCCACTAAAAAGTTTGTAAATGAATTTCTAAACTCTGTGCTTCTTTTTTTGTAATGGCAGGCTTTTGAATAGTATTATATTCATATTTTAATCAGGGCAAAATGTATTATATGAACTTATCTTTGCTATATAGAACTTAAAGCTTTCTTTCAGACCTCTTTGCAACATGACGTGGTATCCTTTCTGAAAACATCATGCTCTTATTTTTTATTTATTATTTATTTTGTTATTTTTTTATATGTGTATGTGTATGTACATGCAGAGACCAGAAAAAAGTGTTGGATCTCCTGGAACTGAAGTTGCACGTTGTTAGAGCTGCCAGATATAGGTGCTGGGAATTGAACCCAGGTCCCCTGGAAGGGCAGGGAGAATACTTGAATACTAAGCCATCTCTCCAGCCCCAACTACAAACTTCATACACTTAAAAAAAGATAGAATAAAAAAGCCAGACTTTTTTTGTATTTAAATGAAAAATTTACTTAATTAATGTATATGTATCCACTTGCCAAGGAATCATAAGGAAATCCCAGGGAATTTCTTTGTTTCTTAGTTTTTGAAACAGGGTTGGGATGCCTTGAGCTCTGGTCCTCCTCCACCTCCTGAGCCTGGGATTACATGTGTGTGTGGCACCAGGGAGCTGGGATGTGTATCTACATGCATCTGCTAAAAGAGAGTTGGCCTAACCAATTAAATTCTGCATCTTAGCCTATCAGTCCCCGCTCTGTTATTAACCATCAATCCACAAAACACACATTTCTGTGTAAGAATACTTCAACCAATCCTTTCAGTTGTCTATCTGATGATATGAACGTGAATCCCCACTATACATCAGACAGCAACTGAGCAGTCTTTTTATATGAAAGTGAAATTAGTAACTCATTTAAGACTTGGTTGGATGTTCAGCCTTGGCCAGACTGTGTCTGCTGAAGCCCAGCAGATGGTTTTAGCATTCTGCCTCGGTCCTTACCCCAGGATCACCTCATCCAAGCACCTGAAGTCAGCGCCAGCATCTCCCTCACCTTGGACTGCTTCAGATGGAACTCCTTCTCCCTCTGCATTCGGTACTGGTCAGTCTCGGCCACAGCTTCTTCCTTAGCTTGCTTCAGTCGCTTCCCTTTTCCTGAGAAGCAACAGATTTCTTTTTACCCCTTATAGCAGTGTAAATGATTGGAAGTTTTTTTTTTCTTCTGATACAGGGTCTCACTATGTAGTCCTAGCTGGCCTGGGACTTGCTTTGTAGACCAGGCTGGCCTCAAACTCACAGAGACCTGTCTACCTCTGCCACCTGAGTGTTAGGATTAAAGGTGTGCACCTGTAGCATTCAGTTAAGAACTAGCACTGCTCTTGTAAGAGGATCTCCCAGCTCCCATTTCTAGGGCTCACAACTGCCTGCAACTCTGTGAGAGTGCACATCATGTGCACAGGCACACACACATTAACACATTTTTAAAATAATAATACAAATAAATATTTGGGCCAGAGAGCTAGCTCAGCCATTAAAGGTAGCTCATTTATCCTCTAAAGAATACAAGTTTGGTTCCCAGCAAATGACTTTTCTTTTAAAGTACATTGATGAATCCTAACTCACACACACACACACACACACACACACACACACACACACACATATATATATGTATATATATATATGTTTCTACTATATCAAACATCATTAAAATAATACTCAATTTTTTCTTTTTTCTTCAGTTGGGTCCTATAGAGCATGGAGTAACAACTTTCTTTCACACTTATATGTTAAAATAAATTATCTACCCATATAATCACAGCAGTAACAGCCAGAGAACAGCTTTTAGCTGTCACTTACTCAGAAAAGACATTATTTGGTCAGATTTTTCTGTCCTGACTGGTTGCCAGGCATCCTTCAGTCCACACCAACTGGATCCTATTTAGCGCTGGCAGGCTTCCAAAATCACTGCAGACTGCAGTTCAGACTCTATCAAATGACTTTCAATTTTTAAGACATTTTATTGGGATTTCTTTCTTCCCATTTGCTACTCTAGAATGTCTGATTAAGCCCCACAACACATCAAAGTAGTTTTTCTTATAGTAGCTTTCTCTGAGGGAGACTTGAAAGAGGCTGTAAAACCATTTCTTTTTAATGGTTGGGAGATTTAGCTAAGTACCCCCTTTGTTTTTATTAAGAGCGAAGGTGTAAGCCTTAAGCCACAAGACAAGGTAAGATGAAAGTCTTAAACAAACACAACAGTAGGCATCATTAGTCACACACATGAGGTGCATTCTTTTGACAACAGGCTGATCATAATGGCTGCTGTGTCCCCACCAGCCTCCATTTTCTAGGGGATAGGCATGAATGCTCCATAGCATTAAAAGTTTAAAGGGACTCCGAACTTTATTTTTTTTTCTCTCTTGGAATCTACTGCCTCTCAATGTCATTTAAGATACCATATTCTTTGCTTATTTGACATGGTTTATTGTCTGATCATGTCTCAAGTTTAGGTTACAAATTTTGTTAACTGTAATATCGTACACAGTTTGAACCAGATAAGTAATCCTTATTAAGTAGCCAGAAGGGATTTAAAACATTTTCAATTGTATTTATTATTATTAATTATTATTATTATTATTGTGTGTATCTATGTGGGTGAATAGGAGAGTGTGTGCTCATGCCAACATGTGTATGGCCATCAGAAGAAAACTCACTCTGCAGAATGGGTTCTTTCCTTACACCTTTGTGTGGGATCAAACTCAAATTTAGTCTTTCCAGGTAAGGACTAAACTCTTGAGCCACCTCACTGGAACAACAAGAAGAAACAGTCTTAATATAAACATTTATTTGTCGCCTGCAACTTTGTAGCATTTGTGCCAGGAGCAGATTGCTTCTAAATTTCTCTCCTGGCTAGGCAGGAGTTGTTTTAGTAGTCACTGAAAATGTGTTTAGAATAAAGACAGATTCACTTGGAAGGAACTAGGCAACACTTGTTCAGAATAGATAATTAGCAGCCTTGTTTACACTTACTTTAAATACAGAGTCCTATGGAAACTAGTTTGTCATGATGCTTTGAGGCTTATCGAAACACTAACAGTAAGGCTTCTCTTCTACCTACTTACTTAATGCTTACTGTCAATTGTATACTCTGAATGTTTCAGGACATTATGGCTCTACCTATTTTATGGCAATAAACACACCCTATTCACAGAGATTCTCTTGTCACATCTTGTCATTAACATCAGAATAAAAATACAAAATATCTTAGTATTTTCTTAATGATAATGACTTGTATACATAATTACCTTACAAAATGAATGGAGCAAAACATCCCTTTTCCCCATCTTAATCCCATAATATGTACAATGACTGGTTTCAAAGTTAAGACTCTAGTACATTTTTCAAAAAGGCAATAAAGAGAAAAGCTCGGTGTGCCCTACCCTTGAGCAGAACCCAGCACTGCCCTAAGAGGCTCCACCACACAGTGACAGGCTGAGCCTGTCTGTGATTCCCCTGTCATGGCACCGGTCACCTGCTGGTTCTCATTCAATTACAGAGGAGAGCCACGGGAAATCACTGCTGGCGCAGCAATTTTCTGGATAGACTCAGCAGCTGCCGCTGTGTGAGAGCCTGCACATGCTACACCTGATTTAACCCAGTGGAAGAAATGGAAGCCTAAAGCCGATGGTTTAGTTAGAGGTGAAGTGAAATGCATTCATCAAATCCACTCATATTAACCTCTAGCTTGCTTCTCTCTGTGTATGGGAAGAGTGCCAAAATTTGAAAGTATACCTATTTCTTAAGTATTAAAACACAGTTACTATGAACCAAAAGAAGTTCTTTTTTTTTATTCCCAATATATTCTGTATCAAACACAGAGGTGATTATATGGAACAATCTGAATTTTTGTATAGCAGTTGAATTTATGCCCCCGTAGTACTTATGAGGATACACAGACTTATAAGGCCAAGAGTTCTGATTTTTGATTCAGAAAATGTATTCATTGTATGCATCATGACTTTAAATAATGTTGAAAAGGGTGCTGTAGAGTGGTTCCAGAAGGGATGGGTTTCCTTTAGTCTCTTATTTGTTTGGTGATTCTTGAGCATGAAGCTGGACACAGAGAGTACACAAGTACCTATCACATTCAGTCCTTGCCATGGGAAAGGCGCTATTAATTCAACATAGTTCGGAAATATGTACATCCTGCCCTAGCTTCCAAGAAGAGCATTATCAAACACACAAAATCTTAAAGAATATACAAGCTCCTAGGAAAGCAATGATGCATAAATATTGCTTCTATATGCTCTGCAATCACTGAAAATCACATTTATAGAGAGAAACCTCTGCCTTTAAACTTATGGAACATAGGGGCTTCTCCTCAACCTCACTCCACCATCTTCTGTCTTTATGCTAACATTATAAGTCAGGGTCCTAAACAGACAGTTTTGTCATGGGCTCCAAGAAGACTGTTGGGGGGAGCTTCAGAAGAAATATGGAGGGAGCCCAGACAGTTGTAAGGATGGACAGGGCAATCTGGGATTTGGAAAAAGACAAAAGGTCTGTTCTAAGCCAGTTTGAGAGACATTGTAAATAACTCCACCTGAATAAAGTCAGTCGATTTTACATGTATGGCCTGTTAGGCAGACAAACCTGTCCTACATTTAACCAGTCATCACTTAGAGGTATTCTGTAATTTTTTTTTTCTGGAAAAGAAAAGGGAGGTGGAGGTAATTGAAGTGATGTTCCAATGTGTGGGGAAAGAATTAAAAAAAATTATCTGGTGCAAGCTACAAGTGGTTTTGTGTAGGAGATGGAAGGCAATGCTCAAATGCAGACTTCTTAGCTGCATGCTTAGGGCAGGCCGAGGAATTGTGTGTCCTAAGATCCAAATAAGCCCCGAAGACACAAAGAAAGACTCTCTGTTGTTTGGACTGCTATTTTCTGTAAGGGGAAAATGGGCTTTCTTTTTATCAGCTTAGAAGGGAATCAGAATTACATAGTAGATATTACATAGAAGACAAGAACCATGAGCTAGTTACTTAGAATTTCTGAGTCTCTGTTCTCATCCAGACAGGAGCAACTATCTATTACCTAGAGTCATCCTGAAGATTAGCAAAGGATATAAAGGAAGCGTTGAGCAAAACGTAGTTGTTTAATGATTCTGAATACTTTTAGGTAAGACACACTGATATGAGGACAGGCCCTGGTATGTCACTAGAGCCTCCTGAAGGCTCCCCTGAGAATATCCAAGGGCTGGTAATCAGAATACAGTTGGACAACTAGGTCTGCAGTTCAGGAGGATGGATTGGGAGGGAAGAAGATTTGCATGTCAGTCATACAGGTCTTTGTATGTGCTAATTGTGGCAATGGTGTTTGGGGAGAAACCAAAGGAGAGTATACAGAACGCGAAGAGGGCTATGATTTTAAGGTGGGTAAATACCGACACCCAATCTTCAAAGAAAAAGGCATATGGTAGAGAAGTAAGGACGACCGAAAGAGAGAGGACATGACTAACAGTATACATGCTACAGAGAGCTGAAGTGAGATACCTAGTCAATTAGTATTGCTGAATATCTAGTGTTTGTCACATATTAGATCTTTGGATATAGCAGTGTATGGTCACAAACCTTGCTGTCAGTCTGTATTCTGAATGTAATCCAGGAGACAGATAGTAGACAATGTGCACATAATATGACAGGGATATTGAGCACATGAAGAATAAAGGAGTCTAGGGGTAGAGATAGGTTGTGACAGGTTGCGGTTAATATAGGTGAAGTTTCTTGGATGAAATGGCAAGCGAGCATAGGAATAAGACAAATGGCCCTGTAGTGACCTGAAGGGAAAACCTCATCCAGGTAGAAGGGACATCAAGCACAAGGTCCTGAGGTAGGAAGTATGGTATGCTAAGGAAGACCTATTGTACCTAGAAAAACATTCTTGGTTTGGGGGCCTTGTTAATATGATGATAAACCCTTCTTGATTTAAAGAATGTTATTATTTTTCTCAGTTGTTAAAAAGCAATGGAAAAATAAACAAGGCATCAGGAAGAAAAACAAAACAAACAGCAATGCCATCTTTGGTGACCATGATTGCTACCAAGCCTACATCTGATTCTTTCCCTTTACCTCTGTGTTTCTTGATGTTTAATGTAATTTTCTTTCCATTACATTTTCCTTTTCAAAATTATAAGAAAACTGTATAAATCTTGGATTAAATATAGCCAAATGCTGTTACTAAACAAAAATGTTCTGTAGTTTTTATATGACCTACTCAAAGATGTGAAAACACAGTATACTCAAGAAATACTGTTAGTCGGATTATAAAGAAAGAGGCCATATTTACAGGCCTGCAAAGTATATAAGACAAGGCCATGAAATTTTATACAAGGCTTTTATTGTATTAGTTTATTAAAAGTCATGTACTCATGAAGCAAAACATCTAGTTGTAGAGTTAAGCTTTTATTAAATAAAGGAGCTTGTTCAAATCACCTGATTATCTTCAGATTCGGAAACAAATGGGCGAATTGCTGCCTTACAAGAACTGGCAGGTGATAACACCCACAAAAACAAGGCTGAAGGACTGTGTGAACTGATGTTAGTTAAATAGGAAGCAGAGATGTTTCTTACATAGATTGTGCATCAAAATGATTCAGTGGTAGACTCAGAGGACAGAACACCAGCATTTGAAAGGCAATTCTGTTGTTTATTCTTTGGAGGACTATGAATAGATGAGATTGCCTGAGCTCTTGGTATATGGAATGAAGTACTAAACCCTTTGTCTTAGCTCAGTTACTCAAGACCACGTCATGAGGTGATATTGCTCACAGAACTATTCTGAGATGGAGGAAGTGGGCACAGTCAGGTGAGGGGGTGACCTGCTGAGGCCATGCAGGCATTAAGAAGCAGAAGTTGGATTTGTAGCAGGTAGGGCAGCTCCAGGCAGAGAGGACTGAGTGTGTAGAGAGCCAGAGGGTGTTCCTTTACTCATTCTAATCATCTGTAGCTCCAGAGAAGTCTTCAAATTCTTGTTTGTTCAGTTTTTCTCATATCCAGATGTGAATATTTATGTGCTTATCATAGCTTTTGGTGTACATCCTATGATGCAGTTTGTACCTTTTAATGGAGCACATCAACCATTCTCTCTCTACAGCTTGAAAAGAAGATAACTGAGGTGTTTATGAAAGGTCATGGCACATGTTATAAGATGGTTTAAAAATACAGGCTCTTGCTGGG
>CABHPH010001227.1:0-25034 GCA_902168325.1 Peromyscus nudipes | reverse complement strand
GCACTGAAGGACCTTCACAGAAGTAGTGGTTGACTTTGTTGGGCCCACAATATGGCAGACTCATGGTGAAGAAAGTATGTAACAAGGCAGAAAGAAAACCACAGACACAAGACCCAGCTGACAACCGAATGCACAGTCCCCAGTTGAGGATGACAGTATAACGCAGTGGGTAGCAAATAGCCACATATCTGTCATAAGCCATAACAACAAACAAGGTACATTCAGTAGTTGCCAGAGAACCAAACACATTCATCTGTATCCAGCATCCAGCAAAGGAGATGGTCTGAGAATGAGCAAGAAGATGCACCAACATCTGGGGCATGGTGGTGGTGACATAGCACATATCCAACAGGGCAAGTATACAGAGGAAGAAGTACATGGGAGTGTGCAGCTGTGTGTCCAGGCAGATCAGCATGATGATGAGCCCATTGCCCAGGACTGAGCATAGGTAGATGAGAAGGAACACAATGAAGAGGATGCTGTTGGTTGTGGGGTCACTGGAGAAGCCAAGCAGGATAAACTCAGAAACCCAGCTTTGATTCTGCCCTGGAATCATCCACATGGTGGGGCCTGTAAGAGAATCACATTCATCTATGTGTCATCTGACACATGGCAGCTATACAGGGAGAAAGGGGAGATACAGGCTGGTGACACAGCTCAGAGGTTAAGAGCACTGACTGTGTTCCAGGGACCAGATAGTTCAGAACTGTCTGTTCCTCCAGTCCCAGGGATTCTGACTCCCTCCTCTACCTCCACAGGCAACAGATACACATGGTGCACCAGCATGCATGTAGGCAAAACTCCATCTACATAAAATAGATAAAAATAGTAACTTTAATTAAAAAAGAAAGGCTGGGGTCTGGGTTCTGAGCACACTGTTCAGTTTCCATGCACACTTCTCAAGTTACTGAAATTCCAGTGTCTTCATCTATCAAATGAGGCTGATGACACTCATGTCTCAGGACCATGATGAATATCTAAAGCATCTCACAGAACTCCTGGAAACACCATGTAATACATAATGTGTCCTATGCAGTCTCACAGTCTCATTCCACTTCTAAAAGGAGGAGACATGGGATCCTCAGAATAGGAGGCCTAGCTACACTAGATGAAATGATGAGCACTGGGTTCAACTGAGAGACTCTGCCTCAATGAATAAGGTGAAGGCAAATGAAAAAGAACCCTACGCCAAGTCACTGACCAGATACACACACACACACACACACACACACACACACACACACACACACACGCAGACACACACCCCCCACAGACATATGCAGAGGAGAATAAACAAGTAGATGAAGACAGAACACATGTCATTTAGACACAGGCCCACGCACATACAGTCCCATGAGTAATGACTGAAATTCTCGTGTGCAGTGCACTGGAGACACTGGAGTCTTCCCAAGGAATGCTGATGCACCATGCGGATATGGGACAGGAAAATAATTTCTGCCTTTCTTACTCCTACCTCCCTCTGTTCACAATCAACTCCAGGTGTACTGTAGCTTTAAGTGGTAAATCTAAACCAACCAATTTTTTTTTTAGGATAAAACCTGATAAATATATTTATCATTTTAGGGAAAGCAAAGGTAACATTTCTTTAAAAGAGCACATTCCTTGGAGGGATAAATAATGGTAATCTAGAATGAGCAAAGTGAGTACTCAAAATACTTATACAAAGAATTAGAAAAGCACAAACATAACAACAAATCCTCCGATGGAACAGTGAACAACATTTAAAGGGCATTTCACAAGGCAGCTGTCTAGTGAGCACTGATGAGGCTCAGGTCCTCAGCACCATTACTCATCTGGAAATTGCAGGAGAACACCACAGTGCCAACACCCACCCACCTGTTCTCCATTTCACATCACCACACACCTACCAGGATGGCCACAATAACATATATCTATTATTGACAAGAGTAACTGTATCTGAGGGTAGAGTAAATTAAAAAGAGAATAAATTAAAATTATCCCTTTAGTGTATGCCTGGCTATGTTCGCTAACATTGAACACACTTAATGCATTGCCCAGAAATACAAATATTAACTATATTTCTGAAAGAATATGTAAACACATGTGCACATACACAGATATGCTCATGGAAAGACATGTAAAGGAAATTTCCAAACACTACTCAAAATAGTCTGAACTAGGGCATCACTAATATGCTAAGCACAACAATGGTTAAGGTAGGAATTGACTTTGATGGGAGTAGAAATATGAAAGAGACTTCTAGACATCCTCAGTCTTCTCTTTGTCTGTCCCCATGCCCTCTCCTGACCAGTCTACTGCTCATGACCCTCACTGCTGTCCTTCCTTACAACCCAGGTCAGGAGTCCATCAACTCTCCCAGCAGTTCTGCATCAGCATCTCCATGTGCCCCTTGTCTCTATGTTTTCCTCCTTCAGTACAAACTTTTCTTTTTCTTTAATTTTTCAAAATTATGTTCATATAATATACTTCGATTATATCTCTCCACTATACCAACTTCTCCCAGAACCACTCCACCCAACTACATATTCTTTCATCCCATTTTCTCTTTCAAGACAAAGCAAAACAAAAAAATAAAGAAATTAAAAGAATAAACTAAAAGAAAGACAATCAAAACAAACAACAACACAAAAAAAAAATCTATGGAGAAAATCTCCTGTTGGCCAACTGCTCCTGAGCGTGTGGCCAGCCATAGAGTGTAACTAATATGCGCAATGACACTCTATTGAAGGAAACTGTTTTTCCCTTTCCTGATGGGGATCAATTGGAAATAAGTTCTTGTTTAGGAGCAGGACTTTGTGTCCACTACCCTTTCTCAATGCTGGGCATTTGTCTTCCTCAACATGTTCTTCATGTGACTGCTGCAGTGGTTTTTCAAAGTCTTCATATTCCTCCTATGTGGTCCCTGCTGAAGGCCTTTTACGAGTTCCCATGCCCTATCATTTGAAGTGGGTGCACAGGGCATTCCTAAACCCCCTGCTCTGTGGAGACTAAGTCTCAGCACACAGCTGTCTCCTCCATCTCCGCTCTCTCCACACACAAATCCCCACACAAGCACTCCCGCTGTCCTACTGCCTCTGCGTCTCCCACCTTAAGAAACTGCCTGGCTTTCATCATGCAGGGGGAAACCACCTGCATTGCCTTACCACACTGTGGCCACAGCAGGACTCAGCTTAGCCAGAAGCCTTCCCTGCTTTGCTACCACCTCCCACCCCTAACTCTGGTACATCCTGTATTTCTAGCTCATTGGACGGTTACAATCTGAAGAATCCCAGAGGGGTTTGATATCAATTTTGACACCAAACAACTTGGACAAAACATTTGTTATTCTTTTGTTAAATGAAACCCCACACAACTAAGGAAGAATTGTCTCTGAAGGAGTATGGCTGTATGGGAGACTTCCTAACCTTTGCAATAATAAAAAGAACTAATATTTATTGGGTCAATTATACATTCCAGCTATTGCTGCACTCACTTTAGTTTAGCATCACAACAGTTCACTAAAGGAAGTGTTCTTACCTGTGTGTTGTAGGTGAACACCTAAGGCCTGGAGAGGGTGGTTTGTTTCAGATTGCAAGCTCAGCATGGGAGAAGTGAGGGTTTAGGTGGTGTGCTCTCAGAGCCTGGCTCTCAATCACCTTCTCTGCTTCTGGCACACAGGCTCTGAAGTGGGGAGGAGAGGAAGGCAAAGTCTTCACATTGTCCATTTAGTTGAGCTTATTGAGACTCAGCACAGGCCAGAGCCCTCCTAGGACAGAGCTGGATGGCTAGTCACAGACCAGCTCTCCTGGTGAGATTTCCCCTTCTGTCTGAATGTGGGAGGCCCTGGGGTTTACTGATAGTAGAAGAATCCAAGGAGAGAGGATTTGAGATGTGGTTTCTATGGCATGGGGACAACATTTAGTGAGCCACAGCATGGTATTGTTTACTTCGCTTACAGTGTCCCAGCAGGAGAGCATCTCAATTCTATGAGCCAAGGACTCATAGATAAAGACTTTAGGATTTAGTGGCAAGACAGAAAAAGCTACATGTGTTAGCCTCAGCCTACAAAACCCAAATCTGGAAGGCTTAAGATCAGGGGTTCTAGGATATACTCGATTATATAGCAAGATTAAGGTCAAGCTAGGCTACAGCGGACTAACCAAAAGAAAGCAAAACAAAACAATCATGATTGCTCTGCCCACACAGTGCATCAAGCTGTGAGTCTGTGGTATGGGAAGACCCTTCAAAGACATAGACCATCACTGCTCTCTCAGGGACATGGCTTTCTGCTTCACTTGGGATCTTTTAGCTCAGGACTCCATATTCTTTATGTCTCAACATGATTTAAAACAAAAACTTCCTGTAAATATTTATTAAATTAATAAATGGACAAAGGAAGAAGGAAGTAAGAACACAAGGTTGAGAAAAAGAGGAAAGAAGAGCAGGTGATGAGGGAAGAGGTCTGGGGAGTTTGAGATGTAGCACAGAGGACCTGAGATGGATGGCTTGTCTAATTATTACCTCTAGACCCACTTGCCTGAACCCCACCAACAAGCCAAACACCAGTGACCATCTTACTACTTGTAAATCCAGGGAATGTGTCACTGGCTGATTCTTGCTCTTAGGATGTAGGCCCATAAAACAACTGAATCCAGAGAGCTGGGATTCTAGGCAGCTCAATCTCCAGAAAAATTCCAAGGTACTGTAGAGTTTGAGGGACTGAATATCTCACTTCCTCTGCAAATAGGCCAGCTGGGATCCCTGAAGATGGTCCCTATAAAACCCTGCTTAACAAAGGCAAGCTCAGACATCTTCACCTCTTCCCAATGGGACCAGAGACTGAGGTTTTATGGCCCTGCCTCCTCTCTGATCTTCTCCCAGAGAGCTGAGAAAGGACCATTTCTGTTCCCAGTAGGGATGCTAAGATGATCCCTGGATGCTGTCAACAAGAGTACTTCAGTGAGACACTTGGGGGCAGAGCAAGAGGAAAGAACCCACAGGAGGAGGAGGTTGACCTGTTCCCTTGTCTAGACTAATTGGGTATTAAGAGCAGCTCAGAGAAGAGGAGGTGGGACCTGGTTACCTGAGACACAGGTCGGGGACTTAAGTTCTTATTCTGATTTCTCTTTTACTACCCAAACCCTGAGCCCTGACACTCAATGAGATTATGTTTGAGGTACACTCCTCTTCCCTCCTCAACCACCTTGGGGCAATCACAGTCCTCTCTTCTCTGCTGTGCAATACCTGAACAAGTTGCACAGACACTCTGGTGCTAATGAAGAGTCAACAACTATCAGGTCTGGAGGGTGGGTATGAGAAAAAGTGCATGTGCTGCTTTTGCAGAACACCCAGTTTGTTTCTAAGCACACATGTGGCAGCTCACAACAATGTATATCTTCAGTTCTAGAGGATCTGGTGCCCTCGTCTGACTCAGGGACCAGGCATGCATGTGCTGTTCATGCATACATGCAGGAAATGGTCATATAAATAAACAAGCAAACAAAAGGAGTCAACCATAGCCACATGGAGGTCAGCAGTAACATCTCCATGCTAGTGGAGTGAGAAAACGCTCATACGGCTCATGTCTCTTAGATACAAATAAGAATTTGGGTCTAAATATATCAAGCTCTGGAGCATGTTCTGTCTAACTTGCTGTTATTTGATTTCCTGCCTCAGTTTCATCTTCTATAGAATTCCGATAGTAACTCTTCCCTTCTAGGATGGCTAGTGGATAAATGTGATGATGTCAGCACCCTGCCACATGTTCTGGTCAGTGTTCCATGACCTGGAATCTCTATCCCCACCTTCTGTCTGTGTCTTTGTTTCCTAAGGATTCAGAAGGAGAAGACTGGACTATAAAGTCTTTCTGCTGAGAGTGATTGATTGACAAGGGTATAGAATTCCTGTGAGCTGCTCCTTAAACACAGCCAACAGTAACAGTTAATTATAAAATGACAACTAAATAAATTGTACAGGAAACAAAGGCAGAGTGTCTAGGAATGTGGCTCAGCTGTATAGCACCCGAGTAAATAGAATGCTCGAGGCTAGAGTTTGAGTCATAGCACTAATAAAAGTGAAGCAACACAAGCTCTGACCTCTGCACATCCTGGTGAGCACCGCCATTGCCCTGTGCCCTGTGCTCCAGCAGTTGTTCACTGTGGCGCCTTTGCTGGTTGAAACACTGAACAATGACACGTGATCTCAACTGCTGTTCAGAGGCCTGTGTTGCCACCATGACACTGCCATGACGGGTGGATTTGCACCTTAGTAATTGGCCATCAGCACCAATCAGAAGCACCTTGACACAGCCCTGACCCCTGCAGTGCTGTTGCTCAGCCTTAGCCCACAGCTCTGACCCCAACTCTTCCCACTCCTGCTGTTGGTCCTCATCAGCTCTGGAGAGGCAGTGGAGTCCAGGCAGAGGTTCTTCTCCACCAGGATAGATAAGGAGACAGGTTCAGAGAGAAGCAGACAGAACCCACTCAGTGTCACATATAGAAACAGCCACCTTTCCCTGGTGGATTTAGTCTTGGATTTTTTATTATAGATTCATAGGGAGGAGCTCAAGGGAGATACACACACACACACACACACACACACACACACACACACACACACAAGTTAGATATGGATGTCAGTAACATGGCCAAAAAGCAGTCACAGGATGGGGACAGAATTTGGAAAAATTGAAAAATCCCAAAGTCCCACAGAAAGCATATTTGATATCTGGCAAAAGAAAAAGACAGAAGAGTGAAAACAGAAAACACAAACCCAGGGGCAGGGAGGATGCTACACCTTTCAGGTGAAGACTAAAACGATAAGCAGACTTAACAGAGCCTCATTGCTGCCCTAAGGGACTGCACACTCTGTTTTTTTTTTTAAATACTGCAGTACCAAGATGTTTTTCAAACATGGCCCTACCTGTCCATTGCCTAGATAATGTACAATGACCCAGAAAAATCTTAGTGATTTGGCAATGATCACCCATCTAGTGAATGGTAGAACCAACTCCAGGGTCTGGCCACATACCTTTTGAGTGAGGCTGAATCTGCCATGTCTATAACATGCTTGATTGTTTGAGTTCAAGTTAATGACAGTACCTGTGGTCTAAAACAAACCACTCCTGCTCTTCAGAGCTGGGCCTACTCCATGGTGGTCATGGGGCCACCCCAGAGGTCAACATGAAGGGAAAGTCAAACTTCAGAGGTTTCCATCTGCACCAGGTGAACCCACAGGCCTAAAGGAGAAGATGGCAAGCTTGGAGGAAGGAGAAGCAGATCCACAGCTCTTACATCCAGGGACTCCTTAATTGCCCCTCCCCCCATAGGCAATGCCTCATTAATCAACCAGTGAGAACTGGATCATTTGGTGAAATGAGTAGTTCAACAGGTTTTCTGGTTTTGTATCTGGAGAAGGAAGTGAAGATGACAGTGACAATCAGTGAGAGGATGGCCAGGGAAAGGGTTGACAGGTATCTTCAGAGAATGCCATCCCATCCACTCACTTCTTCATAGCCTGTCCTCTTGATGACACCTTTCATGAGAATTCATATGGGACTGAAACATCTTCACATTCTTTCCAATTCCTAAGAAGGTTGCCCACGGATCTCTCCATACTTATTCTCTCCAATTTTACAATTATATTCCATGGATGTTCACGACCATGTAACCAACCCGTGGGCCACAATGCACACATCAATATAGACTCTTACTGGGAAGACATTTCTCCTTCCAAGAAAAGGGACAACCAAATGTCCTGCACAGTGTTCTCTTCCCTGGATTGGTTTCTCCTCACCACTGTTTTCAGCACATCCCAGAAACAGCACACAGTGCTCTGCTGTCCACCTCCAGGTTTAACAGCCATGTTGCACACAACCATAGCATGAGTTTGTTCCTCTTCCTCAATAGACCATAGAGAATTGCCTCTGGAACCACAGACTTAGGCTGTGGAAAGGATGTAGCCACAGTAGACCACAGGAGCCATTTGCTTATGTAACCTACTTTGCCTTTGTGGAAAACTAGAGATATCTGTGGGTACATTTCATGATGCCAGCTTTGAGACCCAGTAATTGGGTGCCCAGCTAATTATGGGTACAGATGGAAAAAAGAATGATAAAATGAAACAGAAGAGTTATGGAACAATCTCTTTTATACTATGAATATGTATTACTCTCATTGGCTAATAAAGAGCTAATGGCCAATATCTAGGCTGGATTTTGGGGAAGAGAAGACTCTGAGAAGAAAAAGGGATGAGTCCTAGGAGTCTCAGGGGTCTCAAGGAGATGCAGAGGTAGAAGGAGATCCATACTGGGATAAGGTACTGAGCCAAATGGTAAAACTTAGATAAGAACATGGGTTAATTTAATATGTAAGAGCTAGTTAGTAACAAACCTAAACTATTGGCTGAGCATTTCTAATTAATAATAAGTCTCTGTGGTTACTTGGGAGCCAGCTGGTGGACAGAGTTGACTGGTGGTCCCAACGAAAAACTCTGCTTACACAGAAGCATTTTCATTCATTAAAGTATATTGTTTACACACACACACACACACACACACACACACACACACACACACAAATGGGCCTGAGTTCACATGATCATTTGAAGGCTTGTGGTTCACATAACAAAAGACTATATTGCTAAGATGTCAGTACATCCCAAACAAATACATACATTCAATGTGCCTCTAGCATGATCCTAGCAGTAACTCTTTTGAAATTGTCAAATGGATCCTAAAGTTCAATGGAAAGTGCAAGGGTACCAGAAGAGGCCTGTGGTGGTTTGAATATGAATGGCCCCATAGGCTCATATATTTGAATGCTTAGTCACCAGGGAGTGGAACTTTTTGGAAGGAGTAGAAGGATTAGGAGGAATGGCCTTGTTGGAGGAAGTGTGTCACTGGAGGTAGGCTTTGAGGATTCAAAAGCCCATGTCAAGACCAGTGTCTCTCTCCCTGTCAAGATATAGCAATCATACTACTCCAGTTCCCATGAGTGTTGTCAGTCCTTCTAGTTGGAATTTCTTTTGGGACTGCCAGCTCCCAAATAATGACATGGAGACTTCTTATTAATTATGAAAGCTTGGCCTTAGCTTAGGCTTTTTTCCAACTAGCTCTCATAACTTAAATTAACCCATTTCTATTAATCTGTTTTGTCATGTGGCTTGTTACTTCTTCTCAGTACCATATGTCTGTCTTCCTCACTGTCTCACTGGTAAATCCACCATGCCAGATTCTAACCCAGAGTTCCTATCTCTGCCTAGAAGTCCCACGTACCTTCTTCTGCCTAGCTATTGCTCATTCAGCTCTTTATTATACCAATAAGAATAAAACAGTGACACATTTTCACACAATGTGATCAAATATCCTGAACCATTTCTCCCCTTTTGTCTAAATGAAAAGGAAAGATTTAAATTCTGATATAGTAAAACTATATACAATAAGAACAATCAGTAAAAACTGAATTTAAAATGTCTAGTCCAATTGGGCTTGTCCTAACTTGCTATCCCAGCCTGTGTTGAATACCCAAGGGATGCCTTATCTCCTACAAGGAGTGGATGGTGGTGGGATGGGGTAGGTAGGAGGGAGCAGAAGAAGGGGATGGAGGGGGAACAGTTGGTAGTATTTAAAATGATAAAAACTTTAAATAAACAAGTAAACCTTAAAAAAATTAATAAAGACCTGATTTGATGGGAGACATGTCCTGAAAAATCTTGGCTGCAGACATAAAGTAAGAAACCAAGAAAAAGTATAAGACAGGTAATGTATAAGCTAATCCCTCAACATGGGAACATATCAGAATGGATGAGACATGATAAATCTTGTTAGCAAAAGAGTTCTCATGATTTATTATTAGATGCAATCTTTTCATATGACATTGATGGAGATTTACATTACACTTTGTTATACAGTCCAAACAGACATATAAAGTTGACAGATGTCTTTTACCTGCTCAAACATAGAACAAAAATCACCTTTAGCAGACTTGTGCACACCACCCATTCCATACCTGTGTTAATGCAGATATGTATATTACCTTTAAAGGTTTATGTGTTTTCACAACAAAAGGACCAGACCAGATACCGATGAAAAAGACAAGTAGCCCAGGAGACCCACCCTCTCATGATGCCTCTGTTGCAGTTTCATCAAAAATATGCATCCAGAATAGCTTCAAAGCTGCTAGCTGAGATGGTCCAGCCTCACAGACTACTCCAATCAGGACTTCAGTTCAGCTCTGCACTCTTTCCCACCACACAGAGGCTGAACAACAAATAAAACAGCTAGCTCTCCCAGGAGTTGACCATTATCTCAATTTTCTCAAGGTCCCCTAAAAATGTTGTCACCCTCAGACAACATGAAGCAGTCTAGAGAACATGATGCCCACATTCCCAAGAGTGAGGTGGGTGGTTTTTGTTGTAGAATGTTATTTTAATGCTGTTACTTTTGTTTATGTTGCATTTGTTTAACTCTGTGAAACTGTGTTACTCTGCCTGTCTAAAGCATCTGATGGTCTAATAAAGAGCTGAATGGCCAATAGTGAGGCAGGAGAAAGAAATAGATGGGGCTGGCAAACAGAGATGATAAATAGAAGGAGAAATCTGGGAGAATAAGAAGAAGGAGTGAGAAAAGGAGGAGAGGAAGCTAGGGGGTCAGCCACCCAGCCACATAGCCAGCCATAGAGTAAGAGTGAAAGTAAGATATACAGAAGTAAGAAAAGGAAAAAGCCCAGAGGCAAAAGGTAGATGGGATAATTTGTTAAGAAAAGCTGGCTAGAATAAAGCCAAGCTAAGTCCAGGCATTTATAAGTAATAATAAGACTCTGTGCATTTATTTGAAAGCTGGGTGGAGAGCCCTCAAAGAACAAAGAACAAAGAGCCAAAAGAGAAAAGAGCAAAACAACCAACTACAGTTTTTGGTCATTTGATGGATGATGGATGTTTATCATTGTTTAGGGGAGTTGTTTGCAAGTTGTTATTGGTCATGGTTAGGAAAAAAATCTAAAAAACCAAAATTAGATTTAGGGATCTCTTTCTGACAAGATTAAAAAAGGGGGTGGGGACATAGGAAGGGTAGGATAAAAAGGTGGATTACTGAATCTACTTTTAAACTAGAAAGCAGCTATTAATCTCTATATTTTACATTGGCATTGATTTTTGTATATTGATGTAAATTTAAAGTTAGAACATACTGCATATATGTTTCTACTCTTGTTTAAGGGATTTTGTATATTGAAACAAATTTAAGGTTATTTTGTTTTAACATACTGTATTGTTTAAGGTATTGTTTTAACATACCATTTTTAAGGGATTGTACTTATGCAGCTCATTAAAAAATGTAATGTATAGTTCTAGTCCTTGAAAGTTATTATAAACTATTTAAATACTAATTAAATACAGGTTAGTGGTTAGTCATCTATAAATATCAAACTTGTAGTCATGTTAGGTATGTTTTCAAGATCAAACAGAGATATTTTAGATAGGTAGGTAGTCTTCAAACACTTCAAAGACCTACTTAATTTGGCATTTCAGATGTTTTCATAACATAAAGCTTTTTATGACAAGGAGATTTGTCTGCTCCTGGCAGCCCCAATCTACTTCAAAAAGGATAATGGGCACTGAAGGACCTCCATATGGAGTTTGCTTTCATTATGGCAAATTTAGCCACTCAGCAAGAAACTTTCCTTGCCTCAATTGCTCACATTATGCTGTCCAAATTGGACAAGCAGGACACAAAAGAATGTGACTACCAAACTTTGCCAAGACAAGATAGGACAGTCCTTCAAAACTTCCTGCTTCACAGAAAAGTTTGTCAGATAGTCTAGGCATCTATCTGACAAAAATGGATGCCCCAAGGTTGCAGAGGAACCTTGGGTGACTCTCCAGACAGCCAGTTTTCCTTGTCATTTTTATAGTTTTGGATATTGTTTGCTCTTCATTTTCTGATTATCAGATAAAATTTGATCTCCCTTGGGTCTCTGATGAGGGTTGAAGACTAGATAATTATACCTTTTTATTACTAGGTAGATATACCTGTGTTTTCTTTGTTACTATATTCAGAAAAGAAACTTACAAAAGAGATGCAAAGTTTATGAGGTTGAGAGACTTAAAAGCTCATGTTGTTTTTCTAAGAAAATGATTTAAGGTCTAAAAAGATATTTTTAGGTAATTCAGGTTATGATATAAAGTGGTTTAGGTATAAAACTTTGGACTCATCAAGATAGGATAGATAATAATTTCTCTGAATTTGCCAAAAACTAATGGACTGGACATTGTAAATGTAATTTTATTTAATAATAGTTCTTATTGTATATAGTTTTATTGTGTTAAAGTTAAACCCTTTCCTTTTCATTTAGACAAAAAGGGGCAAATGTTGTAGGATATTTGGTCGCCTTATGTGGGAGGTACCTTCTGATTGGCTTAGTAAAGAGCTGAATGACCAGTAGCTTGTCAGGGGAGAATTGGCAGGACTTCTGGGAAAAGAGAGGAACTTGGGATGAATCTAGGCTCATGAGGGTGATGCCAGTAAGATGTGGTGCAAGTCAGACACACCAAATGCAAGAGAGGTAAAAACTCAGATGGCAGAGCTTACATTAATAGAATCAGTTAATTTACCTATAATAGCTAGTTGGGAACAAACCTAAGTAAAGGCCAAGCTTTCATAATCAATAATAAGGCTCCATGTCATTGTTTGAGGGCTGGTGGTCCAAGAAAGTCTGAAGAGGAAGTCTGACTACATACACGGATATCCACACAAAAATGAATGTAAATGGGCCCTTTGCCACATATCATACAAAATAATTCATTCAGAAAGGATCAAAATCTAAAAGTAACTTAAAAGAAAACTCCATGGGAGTAAATTGTCATGATATCGGATCAAGAAATAATTTTTTAGGTCTACTGCAAAATGACGAGACAAAAGTGTTTGGTCAGGTGGTGTGAAGTGTGCCTTTAATTCTAGCACCACTAGGTCAGAGATTGGAGGATCTCTGAGTTTGATGCCAGCCTGGTCTGCATAGTGAGTTCCAGAAGAGATGGGGCTACCTAAGAAAAATCCGTCTTTTTTTTTAAGTATATGAATTGTATCATATCAAATTAAAAACTTTTATAACACAAAGGACATCATCAAAGAAGCAAAAATTCTCCTCTGTATGGTGTCCCATCCTATAACCACAGCACTGCAGAGGAGAATGAAGAAAGATAAAAAGTTAAAGGCTGTCTTCAGGAATGTGAAAAGTTCCTGGATAGCCTAGGAAATGGGAGTATTCTCTCTCTATATATATATATATAGAGAGAGAGAGAGAAAGTATTCTCTCTATATATATATATATAGAGAGAGAGAGAGAGATAGATAGATATAGATATATAGATATATAGATATAGATATAGATATATAGATAGATACAGATATAGATATATAGATATATAGATATATCTATATATATCACACTATCCACAGTTAGCATGTTTTGTGTTGGTTTATAGGTATGCTGTTATTTTCTAGGAAATACAACAGGCTACATAATGCATACTACTTGCTGCCTTCTAAGTAGAGTAGCCAACCTATCAGACCTCGGCCATAGAACTTGTATTACTTCTGTCTAGACAAAAAACTTTCCACCTGCTCTTGTCAGGATAGACCATACTACTTGCTTTGGCCAAAAGAATGTGTGGAGAGAGAAGCAGGTCACTCTTGAGAAGCTGAGACATTGTGAGTTTGTTCACTGTTCCTTTCCTTTTGTTCCAGGATGACATGTTGGATATAAGATTTCTACTTCAGGATGGATGTGAGAGGTCAGAAGATCATTTCCAACCTACAGCTAATATAGAGCAAAAAATGGGTCTTTGCAGCTATGATCCAGTAAGATTACTGAGGTGTTTGGAATTGTACCTTAGTATAGCCTGTCAATCAAGATAGCCACCTTGGTTTCACAGTGGATTGTCCTAGTTATCAAGTGCTATGTTGGTCAAATGCACAGGACAGCTAAATAAAATAAAGACGTTGTCCCTTTACCAAAAAGTGATAATCACTCCAACTTTACCTGGATTGTGGTTAACTAATCCACCCTAACATGCCCTATCACCTTGAGAAATGCCCTCTTGATGTCTTTGTTTCTCAGACTGTAGACCATGGGGTTGAGCAAGGCTGTGAAGGCATTGTAAAAGAGTGAGATCTGCTTGTCTCGCTCAGGGGAGTAGCTGGAGTTTGGCTTCATGTAGATGTAAGTGGCTGGAACATAGAAGAGTGTGACCACAGTCAGGTGGGAGGCACAGGTAGAGAAAGCCTTGCAGCGGCTCTGGGTGGACTTGATCTTCATAATTGCCATGGCAATATGAATGTAGGAGGTCACAATGAGGGAAATTGGAATAATACCCATAAAAACAGTCAAGAGCTGGTCTACCATCTCAATGATATGGGTATCCATACAAGCCAGGCTACGCACTGCAGGGCCTTCACAGAAGTAGTGGTTGACTTTGTTGGGCCCACAATATGGCAGACTCATGGTGAAGAAAGTATGTAACAAAACAGAGAGAAAACCACAGACACAAGACCCAGCTGACAACCGAATGCACAGTCTCCAATTGAGGATGACAGTATAACGCAGTGGGTAGCAAATGGCCACATATCTGTCATAAGCCATAACAACAAATAAGGTGCATTCAGTAGTAGCCAGAGAACCAAACACATACATCTGCATCCAGCATCCAGCAAAGGAGATGGTCTGAGAATGAGCAAGAAGATGCACCAACATCTGGGGCATGGTGGTGGTAACATAGCACATATCCAACAGGGCAAGTATACAGAGGAAGAAGTACATGGGAGTGTGCAGCTGTGTGTCCAGGCAGATCAGCATGATGATGAGCCCATTGCCCAGGACTG
Organism: Peromyscus nudipes; assembly: GCA_902168325.1. Classification (NCBI taxonomy): domain Eukaryota; kingdom Metazoa; phylum Chordata; class Mammalia; order Rodentia; family Cricetidae; genus Peromyscus; species Peromyscus nudipes. The sequence goes on along the minus strand of CABHPH010001227.1, from coordinate 10,177 downwards.
AGCTCAGGTAGATGAGAAGGAACACAATGAAGAGGATGCTGTTGGTTGTGGGGTCACTGGAGAAGCCAAGCAGGATAAATTCAGAAACCCAACTTTGGTTCTGCCCTGGAATCATCCACATGGTGGGGCCTGTAAGAGAATCACATTCATCTATGTGTCACCTGACACATGGCAGCTATAAATGCAGAAAGGGAAGATACAGGCTGGTGAGATGGCTCCAAGGTTAAGAGCACTGACTGCTGTTCCAGTGAACCAGCTAGTTCAGAGCTGTCTGTGCCTCCAGTTCCAGGGGATCTGACTCTCTCCTGTCACCTCCACAGGCAGCAGATACACATGGTGCACTAACATGTATGTAGGCAAAAACCCATACACATAAAATTAAAAATAATACTCTTTAATTAAAAAAGAAAAGGCTGGGGTGTGGGTTCTGAGCACACTGTTCAGTTTCCATGCACACTTCTCAAGTTACTAAACCCCAGTCTCTTCATCTATCAAATGAGGCTGATTACACTCATGTCTCAGGACTATGATGAATATCTAAAGCATCTCACAGAACTCCTGGAAACACCATGTAACACATGACATGTCTTATGCAGTCTCACATTCTCACTCCATCCCTGGGAAGGTAGATACAGGGGATCCTCACAGTAAGAAGTCTTCTAGCTACACCAACTGAAATGAAGAGCACTGGGGTCAACTAAGAGATCCCGTCTCAATGAATAAGTTGAGAGCAATTGAGGAAGGATACCCTGTCAGTCTTTGAACATATGCAAAAGAGAGTAAACATTAGGCCGGGCAGTGGTGGTGCATGTCTTTAATCCCAGCACTCGGGAGGCAGCGGCAGGCGGATCTCTGTGAGTTCAAGGCCAGCCTGGTCTACAGAGTGAGTTCCAGGAAAGGTGCAAAGCTACACAGAAAAACCCTGTCTCGAAAAACCAAAAATATGAGAAAGAGAGAGAGAAAGAGAGAGTAAACAAGTAGATGAACACATGTCATTCATGCACAGGCCCTCGCACATACAGTCCCATGAGTAATGACAGAAGTTCTCGTGTGCAGTGCACTGGAGACACTGGAGTCTTCCCAGGGAATGCTGGTGGATCCTGTAAATATGGGAGCAGGAAAGTCATTTCTTTCTTTTTTACTCCTGCCTCCCTCTGCACACAGACAATCAATTCTGGGTGTACTGAGGGTTTGAATTTAATCTAAAGCAACCAATTTTTGGAATCAAATTGATAAATATATTTATCATTTTAAGGGAAACAAAGGTAAAACTTCTTTAAAAGAGCACTTTCCTTGGAGGGAAAAATAATAATCTAGCATAAGCAAAGTGAGTACTCAAAATATTTATAGAAAGAATTAGAAAAACACAAACATAACAACAGATGCTCCAGTGGAATAGTGAACAATATTTAAAGGGCATTTCACAAGGCAGCTGTCTAGCAAGCACTGATGAGGCTCAGGTCCTCAGCACCATTACTCATCTGGAAAGTGCAGGAGAACACCACAGTGCCAACGCCCACCTGCCTCTTCTCCATCTCACATCCCCACACACCTACCAGCATGGCCACAATAACAGATATCTAGTGCTGACAAGAGTAACTGGATCAGATGGGAGAGTAAATTAAAATGATCCCTTTAGTGTGTGCCTGGCTGTGTTCCCTAACGTTTGAACACACTTAATGCATTGCCCAGCAATACAAATGTCAACTACAGTTCTGAAACAATGTTTAAAACACAAAGGCATATAGAAATACATACTCAGGGAAAGTCATGTAAAGGAAATTTCCAAACACTATTCACAATAGTCCGAACTAAGGCACCACTCATATGCTAACCAGCAAGACAATGGTTAAGGCGGGAATTGGTTTTCGTGGCAGTAAAAATATGAAAGAGATTTCTAGACATCCTGTCTTCTCTTTCCCTGTCCCCATCCCCTCTCCTGACCAGTCTACTGCTCATGACCCTCACAGCTGTCCTTCCTTTCAACCCAGGTCAGGAGCCCATCATCTCTCCCAGCAGGTCTGCATCAGCATCTCCACCTACCCTTTGCCTCTGTTTTCCTCCTTAATACAGTCTTTTCTTTTTCTTTAATTTTAAAAAATTATTTTCATATAATATACGTTGAGCATGTCTCTCCTTTCTCCAAATTCTCCCAGACCCTCTCCACCCAATCTCATGTTCTTTTCCCTCCCACACTTTCTTTCAAGACAAAACAAAGCAAAACAAGCTACCATGTGAGCAAGATCTGAAGCTACCCTTAGGATGTTAGCAACGGTTCTTAGTCCTGCTTTCTGGGGTGGGATCTTCTTCCGCTGGTGCACTCAAAGAGATCCACCTGCCTGTACCTCCTGGGATCAAAGGTATGCACTACTACCCCCAGGCAAATTATTTAAATATTTAAAAAGATCTCTCTCATACAAACATATATGCATTAAAACTAACCAATAAAAGAAAGCAATTCCTTCTTCGGGATAATACTAAAAAAAAAAAAAAAAAAAAATACCAAACCAAAATCAAATCCGTGGAGTCAGTCTCCTGTTGGCCAACTGCTCCCAAGCATGTGGCCAGCCATAGAGTGTACCTGATGTGCACAGTGACACTCTATTGAAGAGAACTGATTTTCTCTTCCCTAATAGGGATCAATTGGAAATAAGTTCTTGTTTAGGGGTAGAACTTTGTGTCCACTTCCCTTTCTCAGTGCTGGGCATTTGTCTTCCTCAACATGTTCTTCATGTGAGCCCTGTAGTGGTTTTTTTCGAAGTCTTCATATTGTTCCTATCTGGTCCCTGCTGAAAGCCTTCTAAGAGCTCTCAAACACTGTCATTTGAGGTGGGTTCACAGGTTATTCCTAAACCTCCTGCTCTGTGGAGACTAAGCCTCAGCAAACAGCTGTCTCTTCCATCTCCTCTCTCTATGAACACAAATCCCCATGCTTACTCCCAGTGTTCTGCATGTCTCTGCCTCTCTCATATTAGAACATTCCTAGCTTCTCATAATGGAGGGGGACCACCATGTCACTGTGGTGCCCAACGGTGGCCACAGCAGGACTCAGATAGACCAGGAAGCCTTCCCTGTTGTGCTACAACCTCCCTCCCTAACACTTGTAAGATACATCCTGCATTTTTTTGTTCACTGACTGGTTGCAATCTGAAGAATCCTAGGAGGGTCTGATATCAATTTTGATACAAAAAACACTTGGACAAACCTTTTGTTTCTCTCTTGTTAACTGAAACCCCACACAACTAAGGAAGAATTGTCTCTGAAGGAGTATGGCTGTATGGGAGACTTCCTAACCTTTGCAATAATAAAAAGAACTAATATTTATTGGGTCAATTATACATTCTAGCTATTGCTGCACTCACTTTAGTTTAACATCACAACAGTTCACTGAAGGAAGTGTTCTTACCTGTGTGTTGTAGGTGAACACCTAAGGCCTGGAGAGGGAGGTTTGTTTCAGATTGCAAACTCAGCATGGGAGAAGTGTGGGTTTAGGTGGTGTGTCCTCAGAGCCTGGCTCTTGGTCACCTTCTCTGCTTCTGGCACACAGGCTCTGAAGTGGGAAGGTGAGGAAGGCAAAGTCTTCACATTGTCCATGTAGTTGGGTTTATGGAGACTCAGCACAGGTCACAGCCCTCCCAGGACAGAGCTGGATGACTACCCACAGACCAGCTCTCCTGATGAGATTTCCCCTCCTGTCTGAATGTGGGAGGCCCTGGGGTTTACTGAAAGTAGAAGGACTCAAGGAAAGAGGATTTGAGGTGTGATTTCTATGGCATTGGGACACAGTTTGGTGATCCACAGCCTGTCATGTTTTCCCAGCCCAGTGTCCCAAGTGTAAGTGGATGCTTACAGTGTCGCAACAGGACGGTGACCCAATTCTATTAGACCAGGACTCCCCCGATAAAAGATATCAGAATTGAGTTGCAGGCCAGAAAAAGCTACATGTGTTAGCCCCAACCTAAAAAGCCCAGATCTGGAAGGTTTAAGATCAGGGGTTCTATGATATATTTGACTGTATAGCAAGATTAAGGCCAAGCTAGGCTACAGCAGACTAACCACGTCCACCCAAAGAAAACAAAACAAAACAATCATGATTGCTCTGCCCACACAGTGCATCAAGCTGTGACTCTGTGGTGTGGGAAGACTTCTTCAAAGACATTGACCATCACTGCTATCCCAGGGACATGGCTTTCTGCTTCACTTGGGATCTTTTAGCTTAGGACTCCATATTCTTTATGTCTCAACTTGATTTGAAACAGAAAAACTCTCTGTAAATATTTATTAAACTAATAAATGGACAAAGGAAGAAGGAAATAAGAACACAAGGTTGAGAAAGAGAGGAAAGAAGAGCAGGCAATGAGGGAAGAGGTCTGGGGAGTTTGAGATGTATGCACAGAGGACCTGAGATGGATGGCTTGACTAATTATTATCTCTAGAACCACACAGATGCCTGAACCACAAATACAAGCCAAACACCAGTGACCATCTTACCACTTGTAAATCCAGGGAATGTGTCATTGAGTGGCTGTTTCTTGCTTGTATGAGGTAGGCCCATAAATCAAATGAATCCAGAGAGTTGGAATTCTAAGCAGCTCAATCTTCAGAAAAATTCCAAGGTGTAGAGTTTGAGGACTGAATCTCCTGCTTCCTCTGCAAGTAGGCCAGCCCCGGCTCATGGAGATGGAACCTATTAAATTCTTCTTAACAAAGGCAAGCTCAAACATCTTCATCTCTTCCCAATGGGACCAGAGGCTGAGGTTTTATGGCCCTGCCTCCTCTCTGAGCCCCCTGAGGAGATCTGGAAAAGGACCATTTCTTTTCCCAGTAGGGATGCTAAGATGATCCCTGGATGCTGTCAACAAGAGCACTTCAGTGATACCCTTGGGGGCAGAGCAGGAAGAAACAACCCACAGAAGGAGGAGTGGTGACCTGTTCCCTTCTCTAGACTAATTGGGGATTAAGAGTAGCTCAGAGAAGAGGAGGTGGGACCTGGTCACCTGAGACACAGGTCAGGGACTTGAGTTCTCATTCTGATTCCTCTTTTACTGTCCAAACCCTGAGCCCTGACACTCATGAGACCATGTTTGAGTTACACTTCTCTTCCTTCCTCAACCACTTTGGGGCAATCACAGTCCTCCCTGTCAGCTGTGCAATATCTAGGCAAGTCATTGAGAACCTCTGACGTAATAAAGAGTCATCAACAAGGAGTACTGGAGGGTTAGCTCTGGCAAAAAGAGAACTTGCTGGGCTTGCAGAAGACCCAGTTTGGCTGCCAGCACACACATGGCAGCTCACAACTTATTTGAGAAATCCACGAGAGTCTGCTTAAAGAGTATCAGGTTATTTATTAAGATATAATAAGTTGGAGAAATACACTCACAAAAAACAGAACCGAGTAAACAGCTGAAATCTTCCTTTGTTCCTCCAGGAGCTAATGCACCTGGCTGTCTGGTCTCCTTTCACACCAAGAAGAGATGGTAACCCCTCTAACTTGCCTTTTAGGAGGTCACATCCTCAGGCAAGAAGCACCACCTCCTTCAGGCCATATAGCCCAAGATCATGGGCAGAGCAAATACCACTACACACAACCTTCTGTATCTCCAGTTTTAGAGGTTCTAGTACCCTCTTCTGACCTCCTCAGAGACTAAGCACGTATGTGCTGTACATACAGACAAAATGTTGATACACATAAACAAACAAACAAAAAGAGTCAACCATGACATAGTAATATGGAAGTCAGCAGTGACCTCCCCACAACAGTGGAATGAGAAACTCTCCAAGGGGCTCATGTCTCTTGGATGCAAATAAGAATTTGGGTCCAAATATTAAGGTCTGGAGCATGTTCTCTTGAACTTTCTGTTTTTCTGCCTTAGTTGCCTCTTCTGTAGAATTCCAATAGTAACTCTTCCTTCTAGGATGGCTACAGGATAAATGTGATGATGTCAGCACTCTGCCACATGTTCTGGCCAGTGTTCCATGACCTCGAATCTCTCTCTCCACCTTCTGTCTGTGTCTTGGATTCCTAAAGATTCTGAAGGAGAATGCTAGACTATAGTCTTCCTGGTTAGAGATATTGATTGATAAAGGGTTAGAATTCATGTGAGCTGCTCCTTAAACACAGCCAACAGTAACAGTTAATTATAAAATTACAACTAAATAAATTGTACAGGAAACAAAGGCAGAGTGTCTAGAAATGTGGCTCAGCTGTATAGCACCCGAGTAAAGAGAATGCTCGAGGCTAGAGTTTGAGTCATAGCACTAATAAAAGTGAAGCAACACAGGCTCTGAACTCTGCACAGCCTGGTGAGCACCTCCATTGCCCTGTGCCCTGTGCTCCAGCAGTTGTTTACTGTGGCGCCTTTGCTGCTTGAAACACTGAACAATGTGACACGTGATCTCAACTGCTGTTCAGAGGCCTGTGTTGCCACCATGACACTGCCATGATGGGTGGATTTGCACCTTAGTAATTGGCCATCAGCACCAATCAGAAGAACCTTGACACAGCTCTGACCCCTGCAGTGCTGTTACTCAGCCTTGTCCCACAGCTTTGACCCCAACTCTTCCCACTCCTGCTGTTGGTCCTCATCAGCTCTGGAGAGGCAGTGGAGTCCAGGCAGAGGTTCTTCTCCACCAGGATAGACAAGGAGACAGGTTCAGAGAGAAGCAGACAGAACCCATTGAGTGTCATGTATTGAGTGACACAGCCACCCTGGTTCTGTTGGGTTTAGTCCTGGATATTGTTTTATATATTCACAGGGAGAGGCTCAAGAGGGAGAGAGACACACACCCACCATTTGAGTTAGATGTGGATGTCAGCAACATGGCAGAAAAGCAGTCACAGGATGGAGACAGAACTTGGCAAAGGTGAGAAAGCCCAAAGTCTCCTAGAAAGCATATTTGGGATCTGGCAAAAGAAAAAGACAGACCAGAGGAAAAAGAAAATAAAATGAAAAGATTTTGGGGGGTGGATCTTACACCTTTGTGAGTGAGGACTCAAAAACGTAGGCAGACATAACAGAGTCTCATGGTTGCTCCAAGAGCAGCACCCCTTGGTGTTTCAAATGACTGCAGCATGAAGAGATTCCCAAGCATGGTCCTAAATGCCAGTTGCACAGATACTGAACAATGACCCAGAAGACATGAGCAATTTGACAAAAGTCACCCATTTAGTTAAAGGCAGATCTAACTCCAGGGCCTGGCCACTTGTCTCTTGGGTGAGGCTGAATGTGTCATGTCCATCACATGCTTAATTGTGTGAGTTCAAGCTAATGGCTATAATTCTGCTCTAGTCAAAAATTCTCCTGCTGCTTAGAGCTGGGCCAGTTCCACAATGGTCATGAGACCACCCCAGAGATCAACATGAAGGAAAAGTCAAACTCTAGAGATTTCATTCTGAACCAGAAGGACCATAGGCCTAAAGGAGAGGAATATGAGCTTCAAGAAGAGAAGACAGAAGATCCACAGCTTTTACAACCAGGGACTCCTTAATTGGCCCCCAACTGATAATGCTTCATTAATGGACCATGTGACAATTGGCTTATTTAGTTAGATAAGTATTTCAAAATATTTTCTTGTTTTATGTCTAGAGAAGGAAATAAAAATGACCATGACAAGCAGCGAGAGGATGTGGCCACAGAAAGGGCCTGACAGGTGTCTCCAGAGAATGTCATCCCATCCACTCAGTTCTTCATATGAAGACTGTCTCACCCTTGCCAGCAGCAGGAGAGCTGGTACCTCACTGGCCACTGCACTTGGGAGAGTTGGCCCTATCCCTCACTGACCTGTAGCAACAGCACTGATGTAGGCTCAAAAGAGCTGGCTCCACCCCTCAAGGAGTCAGGGAGGGATGGCCCTGCCTCTTGTTGGGGGGAGGCACAGGGGAGACCCAGGCTGACCAACTCAGCTACCACCCAGGTCCAGTTCCAGATGTTCCACTCCAACATCTACCTGATCTGTGAGAGGGTAGAGAACAAGAAGGGGCCTGTCCTGTGGAACCATAGCCACAGGATCTCCATAAGTCTGGGCAACAATATCTCATTGAAGAGGAGTCTAGGTGAGGGTCCAGTATTGATGCTGTAGCAGAAGCCAGAGGCCTTGAACCAGAACAATGACTCACTGCAATGAATTGCAAGTAAAGCTGTATAGGAGAAAGGGTATACTGCCTGACACACTGCAGCTTCCGATACCACTATGATGAAGGAATATGTGATGGAGATGCAGGAAAGACGGAGGAGCAGAGTGCTACATCACCGCAGAACAGGAGATGCAACCGCTGTGACTGGGATGAGAGAAGGCTGGAATTGATAGAGAAACAGGTTGTTATGAAGAGGGGTCAGAAGATGTTTTTTTAATTTTATTTTTTATTTTATTTTGGGAGGAAGTTACAAGGGTGGAGGGCAGATATGGAAGGACTGGGAAATGTGTGTGATTGGGGTGCATAATGTGCAATTCCCAAAGAACAAATAAAAAAATGTTTAAAAAGAATAAATTTCTGCAGGTGTTATCCAGTAAGATTACTAAGGTGTTTTGAATTATACCTTAGTGTAGCCTGTCAATCAAACAACCACCATGGTTTCACAGGGTTTGTCCCAATTACCAATTACTATGTGGGTTCAAATACACAGGTCAGTTACATACAATAAAGACACTGTCCTTTCTTAAACATCAAATAATCTAATTCAGCTTGTCCTGGATTCTGGCTCAGCAGTCTACCCTACTACGTCCCATCACCTTGAAAAAGGCTCTCTTCATGTCTTTGTTCCGAAGACTGTAGACCACAGGGTTGAGCAAGGCTGTGAAGGCATTGTAAAAGAGTGAGATCTGCTTGTCTCGCTCAGGGGAGTAGCTGGAGTTGGGCTTCATGTAGATGTAAGTGGATGGACCATAGAAGAATGTGACCACAGTCAGGTGGGAGGCACAGGTAGAGAAAGCCTTGCAGCGGCCCTGGGTGGACTTGATCTTGAGAATAGCCTTGACAATACCAATGTAGGAGGCCACAATGAGGGAAATGGGAGTAACAACCAGAAAAACACTCAAAACCAGGTCCACCATCTCAATGAGGTGGGTATCCATGCAAGCCAGGCTACGTACCGCAGGGCTTTCACAAAAGTAGTGGTTAACCCTGTTAGGCCCACAATATGGCAGATTCATAGTAAAGAAAGTATGAAACAGAGAGAAGAAGAAACCACAGATCCAAGTGCCAGCTGCCAACCATATGCACAGTCCCCAGTTGAGGATGACAGTATAATGAAGTGGGTAGCAAATGGCCACATATCTGTCATAAGCCATGACAACAAAGAATGTGCTCTCAGTAGTAGCCAAGGAACCAAATACATACATCTGCATCCAGCATCCAGCAAAGGAGATGGTCTGAGAGTGAGCAAGAAGATGCACCAACATCTGGGGCATGGTGGTGGTGACATAGCACATATCCAACAGGGCAAGTATACAGAGGAAGAAGTACATGGGAGTGTGCAGCTGTGTGTCCAGGCAGATCAGCATAATGATGAGCCCATTGCCCAGGACTGAGCATAGGTAGATGAGAAGGAACACAATGAAGAGGATGCTGTTGGTCATGGGGTCTCTGGAGAAGCCAAGCAGGATAAATTCAGAAACCCAGCTTTGGTTCTGCCCTGGAATCATCCACATGGTGGGGCCTGTAAGAGAATCACATTCATCTATGTGTCACCTGACACATGGCAGCTATAAACAGATACACATGGTGCACAAACATGTATGTAGGCAAAAACCCATACACATAAAATAAAAAGTAATACTTTTTAATTAAGAAAAGAAAGGCTGATGTGTGGGTTCTGAGCACACTGTTCAGTTTCTGTGCACACTTCTCAAGTTGCTGAACCTCCCAATGCCTCAGTCTCTTCATCTATCAAATGAGGTTGATGACATCCATGTCTCAGGACTATGATGAGTGTCTAAACAATCTCACAGAACTCCTAGAAACACCATGTAATACATGACATGTAGTATGCAGTCTCAAAGTCTCATTCCACTTCTGGGAAGGCAAAGATAGGGGATCCCCAGAATAAGAGGGCTAGCTCCACTAAATGAAATGATGAACACTGGGTTCAACTGAGAGACCTTGCCTCAAGGAATAAGGTGAGAGCATTTGAGAAAGGATCCTCTGTTATTCTCTGACCCCCACCCCCGCCCCCACACA
>CABHPH010001226.1:18338-36326 GCA_902168325.1 Peromyscus nudipes | reverse complement strand
CAAGACTCATTTTGCATTTATGTATATGTGTTCATTCAATAAACACATGTTGACTAATAAGTGCCAGCTGCTGTTCTAGGTCAAGGGAACATAGCAGTCAAGTGAGGAAGTTGCTGGCATTGGGACTGGGGCTACTGTAGGTAGCCAGTTGGTAGAGCTGGGGTTCCATCACAAGAACCACATAGAACCTAGCACATGCCTATAATGCCACTACTGAGGAGGTGAAGACAGAAAGAGTATACGTTTAAAGTCATCCTCAGCTACAGGACATGTTCGAAGCCACCCTGGGTTACATGAGACCCTGCACTTAGTCTGTGGGCCACAGGTTGGACACACCTATCTCTAGACAGATCTAAATTGTTAAGGTTAGTGAGTACACCTGTTTTTTCACCTCCAACATAGTAGATTTAACATTCTTACTGTGGGCAGTTAGTCGTGATGGCATATGCCTTTAATACCACTACTCCAGAGGGAGGCAGAGGTGGGTGAATTTCTGTAAGTTACTGGCCAGCCTAGTCTACATAGTGAGTTCCAGGACAGCCAAAGCACATAGCGAGACCCAGTCTGGAAAACAAAACAAAATAAAAACATTCTTACATTATGTTCTCTCCTACTTTGTAATTTTTTTTTTTTTTGCTGGGGTGGGGGTTGAGACATATTTTCTCTGTGTAGTCCTAGTTGTCCAAGAATTCACTCTGTAGACCAGGCTGGCCTCAAACAGAGATCTGCCTGCTTCTGCCTCTGTAGTGCTGGGTTTAAAGGTGTGGTCCACCACTGCTTGGCTACTTTGTAGTTACAGGTAGTTTTTCAATGATATATTTATAGCTTTAAAAAATATATAGCCCGATCTGGTAGTATGGTCCTGTGACCCCAGAGCAGGGTGTAGAGGAAGGAGGCTCATGAGGGTGAGGAAGAGAATCATGAGTTTGAAGTTGCCGTGGACCACATGGATGCTGTCCTGTAACCCCAGCAATCAGGAGATTGAGATGTCAAGGGAAACTCAGGTTTTATGTAACGGAACCCTGTCTCTAAAGTCCAAGTTCTGGATAAATTTCTCAGTGCTTTGCTGGCTTTTGAAAATCAAGTGCTTCTTGAGCTTTCTTTTTCCTCTCTGCCCCTCAGAACCTCCAGTCACAAACACTGGGTCTGTTTTATAAGAGCTTAGGGAAAAAAACCACAGAAGCCCAAATCTAAGGATTTTACTCAAGTCTTCTAGAAAGGATTGAGTTGCCTTTGATGCATGGAGCAAAGAATTCTCCTTAGAATTATTCTTAGACCTTCCTGTCAACCCCTGAAACTGGACCTGTGATATCAAGTTGGTTTTCTTTAACCTGTCATGAGATCAGTTGACAAGATCAACCACCTTTTACACCATGATCTCTTGTCCCTGGGAGGAACGTCTGAGGCAATGTGAAATGGGATAAAGACTTCTCAGCTGGGCTGGGGGAGATGGCTCAAATGGTGAATACCTGCCACTTAAAAACTCAAGCATAGCCAGGTATAATGTCTTTAATCACAGCACTTAGAAGGCAGAAGCACGTGGATTTTTGTGAGTTCAAGGCCACCCTGGTTTCCATAGTGAGTTCCATGACAGCCAGGGCTATATATAGAAACCCTGTTTCTGGGGGAGGGGCGAGACAGGCATGGTGTCACGCCCCTGTAATCCTAGTACTGGCAAGCCAGCATCAGGAAGATCAAAGGGACTGGCCGACTAGCGTGTCTAGGCTGATGGGCGAGCTTCATGTCCCAGTGGAAAACTCTTTAAAAAGAAAAAGGAGTGGGGACTGGCAAGATGGCCCAAGGAGTAAGAGGGCTTGTTTTGCAACCTTGAGGACCAGAGTTTATCTCCCAGTATTCTTATACCAAGGCAGAGGTGGTCCCCTGTGGGCTTTCAACCCCAGCCCTGAGGGCTTGGGGACAAGAGGACCACTGGGGCTTGCTGGTTGTCAGCCTAGCTGAAAAAAACAAAAGTTCCTGTTTAGCAAGAGATGCTGCTTCCAAGAAATAAGTGGAAGGTGGTAGAGAATGACACAGGGAATCCTCATCTAGTCTCTCTATACACACAGGTGTGTGAGCCCCATTACACATGTGCATGTACAACAAACACACACACACACACACACACACACACACACACAATTTTAAAATATAAAGACAAAGTGGGTGTCTCCTGAGGAATGAGGTTGACCTCTGGCCTCTACACACATGCTCACAAGCACACAGAGACCTAGAGATTCTATAGCTGTACATTCAGGAAACATGTATTGGTCATGGGGAATTTTTCCATGGAAAAACAGATGGGTGCAGAGAGGAATGTAATAGAAGTTCATTTCTTGGTGGGTGCTTTTCTGGCTTGTTTTGGTTTGTCATGATACCAATAGCAACTATTTTAATGTCTCACTCATAGTAGATGCTCAATACAAATGTGCTGGATGGGGAGGGGTGAGTTATACGTGATGAATATCTATACCGCAGAAAATATTCAAACAGGGCCTGGCAGGTGGCTCAAAGGGTAAGGGTGCTGGCTGCCCTAACAACCTGAGTTTCATATCCAAAACCCACATAATGGTAGGAGAGAATTGACCCCCACAAGTTATTCTCTGACCTACACACACACACACTAGAAAATAGCAGAACAAAAATTACTCTGGCCAGTAGGTGGTGCCACAGTGTGTTGCTGTTCTCTGGCTTGTGTCACAGCTTGTGGGTGTCCAAGTCACACTTTGGAACTTCCACTTTCCTTTGTTTCTTCGACTGGTGCAGTGTGCTTCAGAACCTCACCACCGAGGCGCCTAAGCACCTTGATGGTGAGGTTCTTAAAAGTGGATGGTGAGGACAGAATCTCTATTTTGGGTCTCACTTTGGGCTGCTCTTAAACTGCACAGTTCTCCTTGTCTTGAATACTTAGGTGTACGGGTGACCTGCTGGAGACAACTTAAGCAAGGGAGGATTTGTTTGAGCTCACGGTTTCAGAGGGCTCAGTATATAGTTGCTTGACCCCACGCACTTGGGCAGAATACCACGGTGGTGGTAGGGTTGTGTAGCAGAGGGTATACCTCACTTGGCAGCCGTTGACAGGAAGCAGAAAATGAGACAAGGAGGGGACAAGGGGTAGAAATAGTTCCCCCAGCTGGGGTCCAAGCATTCAAAACATGAACCTGTGGAGGCAATTTGTATTCAAGCCAACACCCAGCATTAGTCTTGTCAGCATCAGCTGTGGGGTCTCTCCTCAGAATGAGGCTTGGGAAGGAGAAGGCACAGCATCTCAAACCTGCAGGGAAGAAATGAGTGACAGTTTTTAGTTCATGCTCACGGTCATGTGACTCAACACATCATAGTTAATCTTCCTTGTCAGCTGGACTGCATTTAGAATCACCTGGAAGACACACCTCTGGATATATCTGTGAGGGCATTTCCAGAGGTTTAGCTGAGGAGGGAAGACTCAATTTGGATGACACCATGCTATGGGCAGGGTTTTTTGAAAGTGAGCTGAACACTAGCATTTACCTCTTGCCATCCTGCCTGCAGATTCAATGTGTTCAATCATCTCAAATTCGTATTGCCATGACTTTCTAGACCAAAGTACTGTCACCCTTCTGAAATCATTAGTCAAAATGATACCCTGGGGGGCTGGAGAAATTGTTGGTTTTAAATGTGGCAGTTTTACTCTGTGAGGAAAGGTCACGTGGCACAACAAAACCCAGCATCAGAGCTTTATTGGTGGGAGGACAGAAGAGAGCATGGCCAGGCCTGTTGAAGAGAGGTAGGGGGAGGAGGAGAGAGCAGAAGAGAGGGGAGGAGTCTGTAACCAGATTTTTAAGGATTTCCCTGCACATGTGCATGTAGGCTTACAGAACTACACCACGCATGCAAGATTGTGTAATCATGCAGCACACTGATGATATAAGACGTAAGACCCCTTACTTAGCTACTGAACTGCGCATGTGCGGTCATATTGCTGGAGGAGTGGCAGAATCCTAACAGAAATGACTCATCAGATAAAGTGCTTGACACCCAAACATGGCGACCTGAGTTTGGATCCTCAGAACCCATGTAATGCCAGGTTGCCATGGAAGCCCACCTGTAACCTCAGCACGTAAGATGCACAGATGGGTGGCTCCCCTCCACCCCCCAGCAAACTGGCTAGCTGATTTGGCAGGTTCTGGCTTCCAGTGGGAGACCCTGTCCCAATATATGAGATGGAGAATTATTATGGATACCAACCTTTGGCCTACACACATGTATATACATGTGTGCTCACCGACGCAAAAACAAAAATTAACAAGCCCTCCCTTAAGTTGCTTCTGCCAGATATTTTCTGACAGCAGTAAGAAATGTAACTAACACAACTCTCTGGACACCAAGTACATCTTGACCCCCACTGAGCTCTGCTGAGGAGCGACCAAAAGGTGATCCCAACAAGAAATACAGAAGGAAAATATTGGGAAGTCAAGTAAGGGTAAAGAGTGTGCGCACAGAGCCAGGCATGATGGTGCATGCCTGTGATCACAGCACTGAGGAGGCTGAGGCAGGAGGATTGTGAGAGTAAGGACTGCCTGGTCTACACAGTGAGATGTTGCCTTTAAGCTAACCTTTACAAAATCGGGCCCGTTGACATTCTGTCTTGATGTCATTCTTACCTGACATTCTAGAGGCAGTAAGCAGTTGCTGGGAAGGGAGAGACATTTCCTTTAAGTGGTGTTTACCACTGTCAAGGCACTGATACGCATGCCCAGGAGTCAGATTTCTGGGCTTCTGATGGAGCATCCATGTCTTCCACCTGTGTGGCTACAGGCACGTTCCCTAACCTCTCTGTTCTTTGGTTTCTTCAGACTCAAAAGTAAGAATAAGAGAATCTACTTCAATGGGTTATTGTGAGGATTAAACAGGGAAACATCCACAAAGCATTTTCAGTAAATGTTGGCCACTGATGTCATAGACACAACCCTCCATATTGACAAATGGAGTCAGAACAGAGCAAAGCAGGAAGGTTCTGGAGTAAGAGCTTTTGGGTGTGTGAAGGCCAATCATTTAATGGTCAACTTGACACAAGGTAGCATCACCTAGGAAGAGAGTCATGGTGAGGTTTTGTCTAGGCTTTGGTTGGCCTGGAGACATGTCTATGGGGGATTGCCTTGACTGTAATTGATATGAGAGCCTGTGGGCAGCACCATTCCCTGGTTTTGGACTCTGGACTGTGTAAGAGTAGAGAAAGCTAACTGAGTACTTAGCATGCACGCACACACACACAAACACACAAACACACAAACACACAAACACACACTCCTTTCCTTCTGCTCTTGACTGGCTGTGACTAGTTGTGTTAACTCACCTGCTACTCTGTAACCTGGAATTATGAGCTAAAATAAACCCTTGCTCGCCTAAGTTGCTTTTTGGTCAGGCTATTCTCTCATGGTAACAGAAATAAAACTAGAACAAGGTGTTAGGATGTTTAATTTGTTTTCAAATGTTTATTTTTTTTGTTTTCATTGTGTGTGTGTATGTGTGTGTGTTTGTATGTTTGTGTGTGTGCACATGTGTGCAGATGCTCATGGAGGCCAGAAGGGGGAGTCTGATCCCTTAGTGAGAGGCGCTTGGATCTGAACTCCTGGCTTCATGATAGAACATGTGCCATCATGCTCCCATAGACCGTGAGAGGAGTGAGGGAAAGCCAGGCAGCCTAATATATTCCTGCTAGGAATACTGAAATTCACCTTGCTGGGGCTAGCTCCAGATTTAATGTTCACCCTTGAAGGTGAACGAACAAGGGCACGAAAATAGAAAGTGTCCCTTGGCTTGAGTTGTATAACCTACTGCCGTGCTGAAGCAGTTTGTGGATGGGTGGGCAGGAGAGAATCTGCTTTCTCTCAGCCCAACAGCTGCTTAGAGAAGGGGATAACCCCAGAAAGGAGGTTTGGAGCTGGCAGGAAGAAGCATGAATCCTGGGTAGGTAGTCTATGCATAAGTATATAATAAGTTATAATATTTGGAATGATTGGAGGACTCTATCAAAAATGTCCCCAAATTCAATATTGACCCAAGGATGCAGTAGTGTGAAATTTGGATACCATGGGGTGAAGTGAGAATGTGTGGAGTGTGTCCTCTAATTTCTGGACTCAAAGGCAAATCTATTAATAAGTTCCTTCCTGGCAGCTGTCTCCTGGTGCAGATTCAAGGAAATGTATATTCAAAGTCAGGAGAAGGAAATTTTATCCACAGAGCTGCCGTTTCACAGTGGTGCAAGGTCAAGGAGAATGGATGCCATTCCTTAGGAGGAGTGAGAGAGAAGAGGCAAAGATGCTCTCTCCTCACAGGGCTAGCAGGGCAAAGCGGGATGTAAAGCTGAGGAGGTGGCTCAGTGGCCAAGAGCATGAGCACCAACTTCAAATCTCCAGCATCCACATAAAGACAGGAATGGATGGCCATGACCCCCAACAGTAGGGAAGGACAGAGATGAGCATATCCCAGGAGCTTGCTGGCCAGCCAGCCAGCGTAGCTGAAATGGGGAGACCCTGTCTCAATGGAATAAAGCAAAGAGTGACTCTTCAGTCACTTAACGTCTTTCTCTGCCCTCTATATCTATGTTCATAGGCACATACAAAGACCACAAACACAAAAATAATGTGGAAAGAAATTAAGGAAGACAATGTTAACTCTGATCTTCACACACGTATGTGTGCATGTGTTCTGCTCATGTGCACGCACACACACACACACACACACACACACACACACACAAGAAATCAGCTGGAGGTGTGCTCTGATCTCCCCAGAGAAGTGCCAATAGATAAGGCCAATGAGAGGGGCTAGAAAGAGCCTCCCACAGACACCATGGAATGGAGAAGGATGTTAGGTACCCCACCATCCTGGCTCCAGTGAAGGCTGCGGACTAGCTCACCAGGTGCTCACTACTCAATTTAAAGGATCCTTGTTTACTATAGGGAGAGCCATAAATATAAACAATGAGATAATTTCTAAAGACATAGGAAAAAAAGATAAAGTAATCTTGAAGTAAATGTTAAGAGGGGAATAAAACCAACTGAAAATGGACAGAAGTGAGCCAGGTGTACTAGTGGGCTCCGTGAAGTCAACCTTAGCACTCCCAGCACTGAAACTTGATTATATGAAGCCACTGAAGTTGGAGGCTGCTTGTTACAGCACCTAGAACTAATGATGCTAATCTACCACCCACAATGGTTCAGTGAAGCCACTGAAATTGGTGGCTATTTGTTACAGCAGCTAGTGTTAATAATACTGACTAATATACTACCCACATTGTTAGGGAAAGCTTTAACATGTCCCAGTGATGGCACTTGTCTTGTTAGGGTTTCTAGTGTTATGATGAAGCACCATGACCAAAAGAAAGTTAGGGGAGAGAGGGTTTATTTGGCTTACACTTTCACACTGTAGTCTATCACTGAAGGAGGCCAGGACAGGGACAGGAGCAAGAATCTGGAGGCAGAAGCTGATGCAGAGGCCATGGAGGGGTGCCGTTTACTGGTTTGCTCATGGCTTGCTCAGCCTGCTCTCTTGTAGAACCCAGTACCACCAACCCAGGGATGGCACCACCCACAATGGGCTGGGCCCATTCCCCATCAACCACTAATTAAGAAAATGCCGTACAGCTGGATCTTATGAAGGCATTTTTCTCAATTGATGTTCCCTCCTTCCTTTCAGATAACTCCAACTTGTGTCAGGTTGACATAAACTAGCCAGAGCAACCATCAGCCTCCAAATATTATTGCATTATTCACTGGTCAACTTCAATTCATTCATGAAATTGGTTAATCTTCTCTCTGTACAATGGTTTTGTTTTGAACAGGATCTCGTGTAACTCAGACTAGTCTAGATCTCACTGTATCATATAGTCAAGGATGACCTTGAACTATCATTCCTTCTGCCTCCACCTCTCAAGTGCTGGGTCTACAGACATAACATAGCCCAACATACCCAGCCTGACAAGCCAAGATTTTAAAAGCACAGTACAGGCACACACAGGCTTTGGACAGGAATGCTTGACTGCAATATATAAATTTTGGCTTGGCCTCTGTCTTCAGGATAGCTGGATGTGTCGGATAGACTTGGCAGAAAGAGAACAAGACACTGACTTATTTCAAGCCAACGTCTGGGTTTTCCCAATAAATTCCTGTCTGGTTTCATTTGCTCTGCTGGGCAAAAGCGTCTTCCCCATGGCCTCACCACATCCTGAATGCAGAGCCTTTTGTATGCAGATAGGAGTTTCCCATAATCTTAGGCTTTGCTAGGACCACCAAGCAAAATGCCACAGATGGAGTAGCTTCCACAGCAGACATTACTTTTGTTTTGTTCTCAGAAGGGTCTCATATAACGCTGTCCTTGAATGTCTTATGTAAACCAGAATGACATTGAATTTCTGGTCCTTCTTCCTCCACCTTCTGAGAGATGATGGGGTTACAGACATGGACCACCATCCTGGGGTTATGGTGCTGTGGACGAAACCCAGGGCTTTGTGCATGCTAGGCAAGCGTTCTACCAACTGAGCTACAGCCCGAGCACCAAGGTTTATTTACTCACAGCTCTGGAAGCCACAAGTCTGATTTGTAGTAACAGTTTGTTTCTTCTAAGGACACTTTGTGGCTTGCTAATAGCTAGCTTCTTGCTGTGTCTTCATCTGGGCATCCTCTGCATATCTTTGTCCAGACTTCTTCCTCTTATAACAATACTACCTTGGCATCTCTAATCCCAGCAGTTTGGGAGGGAGAGGCAAGCAGAGCTCTGTGAGTTCAAGGCCAACCTGGTCTCCATATAGTGATCTCTAGGTCAGGCAGGGATATATATATATAGTGAGACCTGAGAAAAAGAGAGGGGGGAATATATACAATATATACTATAATGGGGGGGCTGGAGAGTTGACTCCAGGGTTAAGAGCACCTATTGCACTTACAGAGGACCCAGGTTCAATTCCTGGGACCTATATAGCATCTCACAACTGTCAGTAACTCCAGTCCCAGGGGACCTGACACCCTCTTCTGACCTCAGCAGGCACTATGTGCCCTGCATGGTGCACAGACATACCAACAGGCAAAACACACATACATGTAAGACAACAAAATAATTTTTAAATATTTTTAAAAGAATACTATCTTGAGGCTAGAGATAGATGTCTCAGTAGTTAAGAAGGTCTGCTGCTCTTGAGAACACAGGGGTTCAGTTCCCAGAACAAACATCCCACATGGTGGTCCCAGCAGTCTATAACTCAAGTTGAGAGGATCTGTTGCCCTCTTCTGGCCTCCAAGGGCACCAGGCATGCATGTGCTGCACATACTTGCATACATACATACATGCATACATACATACATACATACATTCGTACATACAGGCACTCACACATACACATAAAATAAAATCTTTTTCATAAGGAATACTACCTTACCTTTTCTTTAATAGCTTTTGATGGCTGCCATGTTGATGAGAGAATGCAGAGGACATGGAAAATCAGTAAGGATCTAAACACAGTGGGATGGGGCTGTAATCCCAGCACTAGAGAGATGAAGGCAGGTGCATAAGGAATTCAAGGCTTGAGAGAGAGAGAGAGAGAGAGACAGACAGACAGACAGACAGACAGACAGACAGACAGACAGAATCTGGGTGGTGGTGCACACCATTAATCCCAACAGTCAGGAGGCAGAAGCGGGTGGATCTCTGTGAGTTCAAGACCCAGCCTGGTCTACAGAGTGAGATCCAGGACAGTCAAGGCTATATAGAGAAACCCTGTGTAGAAAAACCAAAGGGGGGGAGCAGAGGGAAAGAAAAATCAATGGAAGCCTCTGAAGTCAAAACAAATCCTTCCTCCTTTGATTGTTTACCTCAGGTATTTTGTCCAAGTAACAACAAGAGTTTGACTGCAATAGTAGACAGCACATGTAATTCTGCTCAGCTTTAACCTGGTCTCTCCCTTGGGCTTAGTTCATTCACTACAGTAGAACACAGAACTTCGGGGCACACTATTGCTTAGTATTGTCAATGTTTAGCACAGAAGGTTTTGGGGGTTTGTTTATTTGTTTGGTCTGTTTTTATTTTGTTTTTGTTGTTATCATTTGTTTGTTTGTTTGTTTGTTTGTTTTTTGAGACAGAGTTTCACTGTGTAGCCCTGGTTGTCCTGGAGCTCACTCTGTAGACCAGGCTGGCCTTGAACTCAGAGATCACCTGCCTCCGCCTCCCGAGTGCTGGGATTAAAGGCATGCACCACTACACCCGGCTTACACAGAAGTTTTAAAGGATACAAACGCCCATAATTTGGGGCTGAGGACATAGCTCAGTGGGTAGAGTGGTGGTTAGCATACACCAAGCCCTGGGTTCACTGCATAATTGGCTACGGTGGAGCACACCTGTAATCCCAGACCTGAGGATATGGAAGGAGGCATATCAGAAGTTCAAGGTCACCCTCAATTACATTGAAAGTTCAAGATCATCCATCCTTGAATTTATGAGATCCTATCCCCAAAAATATCAATAATTTTGTGCAATTGTGTGTCAATTTAAAATGTTCTTGCCACACAAACTGGAGAAAGTGGATTTTTTTCTAAATTAAAAAAATACACTTATGTATTTATTTGTGAACGTATGTATGTGCACACACATATCACAGAGTCAAAGGACAGCTTAAAGGAGTTGGTTCTCGCCTTCCAGTGTGTGGGTTTCAGGAATCAACGTGTCATTGAATGTCTTAATTTGCTTTCTATTGCTGTGATAAACCCCATGACCAAAAGCACCTTGGAGAATAAAACACTTATTTTAGTTTACAGTCGTGTCCAACATGAAGGGAAGTCAGAGCAGGAACTCAAGGCAGGAAGCTGGAGGTAGCAACTGAAACAGAGATATGCTGGTTACTTTTCTATTGCTATGATAAGAAGCCATGCCCAAGGCAACTCATAGAAGAAAGATTTTGTTTGAGGCTTACAGCTTCAGAGGATTAGAGTCCATGACCATCATGACAGGGAGCATGGCAGCAGGTAGACAGGCATGGCACAGGAGCCATGACCAATAGCTCATGCTTTGAGACACAACTAAGAGGCAGAGAGAGCTAACTGGGAATGACTAAGAGTCTTGTGAAATGTCAAAGCCCACCCAGCTGTGACACTCCTCCTCCAACAAGGCCATACTTCCTAACCCTTCCTAAACAGTTCCACTAACTAGGAACCAAGAGTTCAAATATAAGCACCTATGGGGGCCATTCTCATTCAAAAGAGGCCTTGGAGGAATGCTGCTCACTGGCTTGCTCCCCAGACTGCTTTCTTATACTACTTAGGACCACAGTGCCCACAGGTGGCACTGCCCACAGTAGGCTGGACCCTCCCACATCAATCATCAATCAAGAGAATGCTCTAAGGACTTGCCTATAGGCCATTCTAATGGAAATATTTTCTCAGTGAAGGTTCCTTTTCTCTGATAACTCTTGCTTGTGTCAAGTTGAAAACAAAAAAAAAAACAAACCTGTAAACAAGTATTTTTCTGTCCCGCCAGCCAGCTCCCAAATAATGACACAGAGACTTATTATGAAAGCTCAGCCTATAGCTTAGGCTTGTTCCTAACTAGCTCTTATAACTTAAATTAACCTGCCCCGTCCAGCAGGGCTTCAACGGGTTCTCGACCACCCTAGGGATGGAATGATTAGGGACAGGAGACACAAAGGAAATACACCAAGTCAAGATTTCCTGATCAAGGTGCAACTTTATTTTTCTCCAGGAGGGTTTATATAGTACCTGCAGGGTGGGGGGAGCAAGAGGCTGTTATCTGCATAAGGTGGGGCAAGCTAGCAGGATGTTTACAGGGTGAAAAGGTCAAGGGCTCTATTCAATGTCCTGTAGCTAGGCAGCCTGACTGTAAGATGATCTAGTTCCCTGTCTTATGGGGGTCTGTATTTTTCCACTAACTAGAGGTTCTGCTCTAGTCCCTGACATTAACCCATCTATATTAATCTATGTTCTACCACACGGTGTTACCTCTCTTCCATCTTGCACCTCCTGTTTCCTCTCAGTGTCTCCTGCTGTCTCCTGAGCACCTAGATTCCTCCTCCTCTTTCTTTCTCTCCCTGGAAATCCTGCCTATACCTCCTGCTGTTCAGCTTTTTATTACACCAACCACAGCAATATACCTTCACATGGTGTGGTGATATATTGTGTACCCTAATAAACTTGCCTGAGGACCAGAGGACAGAGCCAGCCGCTAGATTAGACATACAGGTCAGGCAGTGGTGGCACATGTTTTTAATCCTATCAGTTGAGAGGCAGAGATCCGTCTGGATCTCTATGAGTTCAAGGCCACATTGAGCTACGTGAGATTGATCCAGTATAGGAAAGGAACAGAGCCAGGCAGTGGATAGGAAAGGAACAGAGCCAGGCAGTGGTGGCACACATCTTTAATCCCAGCACTTGAGACCTCATGCCTTGGCATGGGAAGCACACATGCCTATAATCCCAGGAAGTAATATGGCAGAGTGGAGAAAAGTATACAAGGCGTGAGAAAACAGTAACAATCTCTCTTTTTTGTCTGAGGCCTTTCAAGTGAGAACTCAGAGACTTTCAGTCTGAGGATTCGTGGAAACAAGATCAGCAGGGGAGTTGGCGAGGTGAAGTTGGCTGTGGCTTGCTCTGCTTCCCTGATCTTTCAGTTTTCACCCCAATATCTGGCTCTGGGTTTGTTTGTTTTTTTTATACGAACCATTTAGGAATTCGAGCAACAACATGATGTACAAATATCCCACAACAACAAACAAACAATTAACTAACCAGGATGTCAGGTATGGTAGTGAGAGCCTTTAGCTACTCAGTGATCATGCCAGCCCCCAGGATCAGAGTTTGATCACAGGACAGAGGCAAAAATCAATCAAACAAACAAATAAAAACCAAGCCATGGTGTACTGCAATTCCAGAACAGGAAAGCAGAGTCAGGAGGACCCCTGGGGTTTATTGATTGACCAGACAGGTTGGCCTACTTTGAGAACCTATGGAAGGGCTGGAAAGACAGCTCAGTGGTTAAAGCACATATTGATTTTGCAGAGGACAAGTTCAGTTACATAGGACAACTCACAACTGCCTATGACTTGAGCCCCAGGGAACTCAAACACCCTGTACTGGTCTCCTCTGGCACAACACTTACGTTCGTTCATATGTCTATATGGAAATACACATATTCACACATAATTAAAATTTAAAAAACTCTTTTCTTTTAAAAAGGGAGGGTACCTGAGAAAGAATACCCAAAGTTGACCTTTGGTCCACATACACACACATGTGCATGCATATACACAAATAGTAAATAAATAGCCAGGCATGGTAGTGCATAACTTTAATCCTAGCATTTGGGAAGAAGAATCAGGTAGATCTTTGTGAGTTCGAGGCCAGCTTGGACTACATAGTGAGTTCCAAGCCAGTCAGATCTACATAGTAAGGCCCTGTTTAAGGCAAGATAAAACAACATCCCCCCCCACATATGTATGTATGTATGTATGTATGTATGTATGTATGTATGTATGTATGTATTGGGCAGAGTGGTATAGGCCATTTGTAATCTTAGCACATAGGAGACGTAAGCATGAGAATTGTAGGTTCAAATCCAACCTGGGTTATGCAGTGAGAACTTGAGCCAAAACCAAAAATAAAAAGCAAAACAAAATAAATAAACTTAAAGAATACATATGAAAAGATAAAGGGTACAAACGAACAGACAGATGGAGAGCCTGAAGGGATGAACAGCGCTGGTTGGTCAGCGGAAAAGTCACGGGCCATGGCTACCAGAGCTAGAATGGGCTTCATTAGAAAGAAGAAAGGACAGGAGGGAGAAGCCAGGCCTGGCGGGGGACGGAAGCGGGGCAGAGCAGACAGCAGAGAGGAAACAGAAAGAGAGGGTGGGGGTCTGTGTCCGGCTTTTTAAGGTGGGGCCGCAGTCGCCCGCGCCCCCCGATGATGTAAGATGTTAGACCCGGAAGAGTGAGAGCAGTTTCCTAACAGAGACACTTTTTAAAATGTTTTAATCACATTTATTTAGTTAGTTGTTTTTGCGGGGGTGGGGTATAGATTTCTGTGGGTGTGCCTCAGAGCATATATAGAGGTCAGAGGACAATTTGTAGAAGTTGGTTCTACTTATGCTTCTACTGTGTGGGTCCCAGGGATCAAACTTGAGTCCTCAGCTTTAGCTGCAAGCTCCCTTACTCATTTAGCCATTTCATTTGCCCAGAAAATCCACGTTACAAGGTTTGGGAAGGTCCTGTGCACAGCAGTTTCTGTACCCACGGAGTTAGGGCACACAGCATTCCTTTCCCAAGCACAAAGCCTTGTTCTTGTCCCCCAACCTAGTCACCCTTGGAAACCTGTCCTTCAGAGTGTTCTGGTGGTTCGATCGATGGCGTGACTAATTATAGGGGTACAATTGAGAGTTCCAACCCTCTAATCACGTCTGGTTCCCCTGGCAACCAACCCCCATCCTGTGGTACCCAGAAGCCCACCACGAGTCATTTCATTAGCACAAAAGACACTCCTGTTCCACAGGAAATAAAGTCTTAAAATTCTGTGTCAGAAGCCAGGGCAGAGAGCATATGATTGATTTTTTCACATGAGTGTGGTGTGTGTGTGTGTGTGTGTGTGTGTGTGTGTGTGTTATGTCTGTGTATGTGTACATGTGGGTGTGCGGGTTCAGGAGGATGCCAGAGGCTGACACTGGGTGTCATCAATTGCTCTCCACTGTGATCTTCCTGTCATCAGCCCCAGCATTCCCCCAGGGCTTGGGCTACTGATGGACACATTTGGCTTTACACAGGGATGCCAAGGATCCGAACTCAGTTCCTCATCTGTCAGCAAGCACTTTACTCACTGATCCATCTCCTCAGTCTCTATATATGTATTATTTTTCCCAGTGGCAAAAATTTCTGGATAGATCATGAGTTTTGGAGTCAAGAACAAATACAGTCTTAGTCACTCAGGTCTATATGACTTGTGACACATTCTGTACTCTCCCTAACACTCTATTTTCTCTTGTTTAAACTGGACTCATGGTTCTGGGTTTCTTAGAATTGTGACAACTGAGTGAAGTAAAAGCTGTATGAAAACTATCTGCTGTAAGACTGGCTTTGGGGGCCAGCAAGCTGGCTCAGTGGGTAAAGGGGCTTGCTGCCAAGCCTAACGACCTGAGTTTGATCCTTGGATACAGGTGGTAGAAAGAGAGAACCTCTCGTAAGCCACAAGAGTATATATTATAGAGATTCAGCTTGTTGTGCCCAGGTTGCAAGACCACCACAGAGCCAATATCCAATGCAAGCACACAGAGGTTTTTAATAACAAAACAAGCAAGCTTGGTCTGCCATCCAACATCAGGTGGAGGAGAACAGCCCTGAGCACTCTCTTTAAGAGGTTTATATAGGAAAGGTTCACATACAGAATGTTATGTGAAGGCCTAGACTTAACTTTACAGGCTCAGGAATATGCCATGATAACTCAAACGGATACAGAGCAGTATCCTCCTGCAGACATGCTGTCTGCTGTTTAAAGGAAAGCTTAACAGGATCCAGATACTCCTGCAGACATCCTGTCTGTGCTTTATGGCCCTTGAAGATATCTAGATAATCCTGCTGAGCAGTCCAGATAATCCTGTTCCGCGGGTTGTGGTTTCGCACCCAAAGTCTAGACCAGTAGTTTCAAAAAATCATCTTTCCCCTTCTACCCAATCCCAAATTGCCAATTCCCAGCTTGTGGTTTTTCCCTATAAAAACCCTCTACACCTGTGCTCATGGCCGTCGCCACATTTCCTTCCATCTGCTATGCGGCGGCCCAGGTTGAACCTGAATAAAAGGAGCCTTATGTGCTTGCATCAGAAACCGGCTCCTTGGTGGTCTCTGGGGGTTTTGTGAAACACGTACAACAGTTACAGATCTCGGGGGGCTAGGGATGAGGTAAGCATAAGGTTACTAATTGCTAACAGGATTCAGGGTATCTATAGAGACATAAATTTTTATTCCCTATGTCCTAATTTAGTTGACACGTTCAGATTTATTGTTGCAGTCCTACACTCTCTTTCGAGTTCAACTTATGGTCAGTTGAGCCCATTACTCTTTATATCTTGTTTTGCCAAGTCTAGGATACACAGATTTATTGTCCCAGCCTTACCTTTCCCATAGGTTCAACTTTTGGTCAATTCAAAAAATGCTGGTCAGCAAATACCTTTGGAGGAGGGGAGGGGGAAGCATCTCTCAAGATGGCTACTGATTTTTCCCTTTCAAGCTCTGTATTAAAGCTATACTTTGACCGGCCAAGGGTCTGTCAAAAGGCAAGCCATTTATTATGGAATATTTGGTGTTATCCAGTTTTTAATGTTTCAGCTGTCTTCTGCTATGAAATTCCTGTGTGCCCAAATACTATAGACCATTTGGTCTAACCTAAGCTTCCCAGACCTGCTGAACTTCTAGGTAACTCCCTCACTGAGCCTAGGAGACAAGCAGACTCCTAGATGCACAGCTTTGTTTATTGTGCAAATGAAGCTCATACCACCCCCTTTCCTTCATGCCTAGGGGCATGGCAGAGAGATTGACTGAGGACAGCAGGGCTTTTTGTGTAACCAGGTGCAGTAAGGACTGGAGGAATTCCAGAGGCAGACACAGAACCACCTGGCCAGAGAGAGGAGAGGAAGACAGAGGTTGAGTAGAGGGAAAGCAGATCTCTTGTGGGGTTTATCAGGGCCAGGGGTAATGAAAGGTTCCTTTCGTTAGAAGGAACGAAAGACGAAGATCAGGTCAAAAGCATAAGAGCTTACTAAAATTATGACAGGAAAACTGGGCATAGAGAGGAACTGGATGTAAGGACAGAGCTGAAACTGCGTAGATAGAATTGACTTAGAAGAATAAAGTGAATGAACTGAAGAACTCAGTGTGCTTGGATTCATTTGATGTTCCTCAGATAAGTATCCTTAGCCACTTGCATCATCTGTTCTGGACCCTGATAGAAATCTCCTCAAGGCAGGCACTTGGGGGGAATTCGTTAAGAATCAATTCCTACGAGCTATCCTCTGACCCTGACTTGCGTGGGGCAACACCCCCCCCAAAATAAATAAATATGTTTTTAAAAGACTGGATCTGGCCAGGCTGTGGTGGTGCATGCCTTTAATTCCAGTACTTGAGAAACAGGCAGGCAGATCTCTGTGAGTTTGAGGCCAGCCAGGTCTAAAGAGTGAGTCCTAGGACAACCTTGACTACACAGAGAAACCTTATTTCAAAGAGGAAAAATAAAAAGACTTGATCTGGCTCAGTATCCATTACCCCTCCCCCCCCTTTAGACTACAGATTTAGAAATATACTCCTTAAAAAATTCAAGGGTTTTTGTTATTTTATTTTTATGTGTGTGTGTGTGTGTGTGTGTGTGTGTGTGTGTGTGTGTGTGTGTGGTATGTACTGGTATGTGTGCAAGTACATGTGCATGTGTGCAGAGGCCAGAGGTCAACCGTGACCTCTGTTCTCAGGAGACATCTATCTTATTTGTTGAGACAGTCTCACTGAGGAGCCCTGGGGATCTTCCTCCATCTCCTCAGAGCTGGGATTACAAGTGTGCACCCTACCTTGGCTCTTAACATGGATGCTGGGAATGGAGCTCAAGTTCTCCTGTTTGTGTGGCAAGCACTTTATTGTCCGAGCCCCCC
Source organism: Peromyscus nudipes (assembly GCA_902168325.1). Classification (NCBI taxonomy): domain Eukaryota; kingdom Metazoa; phylum Chordata; class Mammalia; order Rodentia; family Cricetidae; genus Peromyscus; species Peromyscus nudipes. Next base: position 18,668 of record CABHPH010001226.1, on the reverse strand, counting down.
CCCATTTTCTTTTGTTTGACAGGGTCTCTCTTAGCCCAGGCTGGCCTTCAATTCACTATGTAAACAACACAGGGTTTGAACTCCCAACCTGCTTGTCTCTACCTCACCATTCTGGGATTAAAGAAGTATACTACCACCGGGCGGTGGTGGCTCACGCCTTTAATCCCAGCACTCACACTCGGGAGGCAGAGTCAGGCAGATCTCTGTGAGTGCCAGCCTGGGCTACAGAGTGAATTCCAGGAAAGGCGCAAAGCTGCACTGAGAAACCCTGTCTTGAAAAAGGAGAAGAAGAAGAAGAAGAAGAAGAAGAAGAAGAAGAAGAAGAAGAAG
>CABHPH010001225.1:22142-60904 GCA_902168325.1 Peromyscus nudipes | reverse complement strand
GTTGGGGATCCTAACTCAGGTCCTCATGCTTGCAAGGCAAGCACTTTACTGACTAAGCTGTCTCCCCAGCTCTCTATTACATTTTATGGACAACTTTGGCCTACTGCCCCCTGCTGCTAGAAGGGAGAGCATGGTGGACTCTAAGACGCATCTCATAAGGCTCTTCCTCTGGCCACGCCCAGCTGCAAGAACAGACGGTAGCACCCATGTTACTCTTCGTTGTACTGCTCTGCATTAAGGTGTTCTTTTACTTGGTGACCAACCCTGGCAATTACTACATCATACAACACTTCCTTACAGTTTTCTCAGAGCATATTTCAATTCAACCACCTGAACCTTCACAAGTCAAAGTCACTGTTAGAAGTTATTGCTAGGATGTCCAGTCCCTTTAAACTGACCATCCATGACCTGGAGAGCAGGCAGGATAGAACCGTGGAGGCAGGAGGAACGCAGAATATACAGGCTGCAGGCCGGGCTGGGTGTCCCAGATACCCCTTCAGGTAGTGTCTGCTTTACTCAGGATAGACAAGCTAAGAGTCTGCCAAAGTGACAATCCATGGGAATGGCACTTTGTGAGGTAGTAAGGAGGGCTGCTGGAGGGCCTGCCCCATGTTTTCTTCAAGGTTTTGAGAGGTCTCCAGGGACAGTGTGGAAAAGAAGAGCCCTGCCTGGTGACCAATGCTGGTTTGGTTCCACCACCAGTCTGTGTCTTCACTGTTTTTGAACCAAAAGCTACAGACCAGAACCCCATCCACAAGATCAGGCTAACAGGAGCTTAAGCCCGACATGGACTCTGCTTCAATAGGAAAACCCCAGCCCTTGGATACAGGCTGGCAGCTGTTCTATGGCACTATGTGCTGCCCACGTGCTGCTGGCTGACTAAATACTGAACATGGGAGAACAACAGAATGTCCCCACATCCTCCCAGACATCTCACCATCACTTTATTCTCGCCCAGATCACGACTGCACGCTGCTCTGAGCCTGATGGTAACCAGAGCACCCCCACGAGAAGCAAGAGGGAGTGAGGGCAGCTCCTCACCTAGAGACCCAGAAAGCATGGCACTGGGTGCCAGTCCTGTCAATAAGCTCCCTGCTCTGAATCTGGTTTCTCTTAAAGTGCACACTGGAAAAAAAAAGTCACTTAGAAATGTTTCTCCGCTGTCTTATAATTCCGGTAAAAGCCAGGAGGCTTAGAACACAATGCTATCCCATGTCTGGGCACAGAAGACACTGCCCGGGCAGGCCCCTCGCTTTCACCAGTCTCCAGATGGATTCTGAAATGACCAGGGCCCTCAGGGAATTTCCTCAGCCTATTTCATGCTGGAATTACCCACAAATGCTGTCTTATGCTTCAGGATGTCGGAAGCACGTGTAGGATTCTCATTGCTGGCTTCTGAAGCCTAATTCAGAGTATTCAACCAACCCAGCCAACCCAGGAGGCTCCAAAACAATACAGGCTAGCCATGCTCATGGTTGGCCACCAGAACTAGATGGAAAGACACTACTGCTTCAGGTATCACATGCAGAGAAATCGAGATAGATCCGAGCTAGAAGCTTCCTCCCTGCTGGCTAGCTTTCATGGTGGCAGATGTTGCTACACAGGCAGCTGGGGAGGAGGGCGTCATCAACAGTCTTAGCCAGCTATGAACTTACAACTAAAACACCAACCAGCCAGGCAAGATGTGAGCATTGGTGCAATACCGGCATGACTGTTATGGGGTAACCAACTGTACTTTGTTTAGATCTGTGGCCTGCTCCTCAGGAGGGAGTTCATACCTGGTACTATAGCGCTAGTAACAGGACCCTCTCATCATCTGTATTAAGCCTTGTGGATTAAAAAATGGGACAAGGTATCTACCAGTTTCTCTCTACCAGGAGTGACCAATTTTTTGATATGATAACATGATACTGTCATCTACGAAGTTTACACAGAGTACACAGTATAATGGAATTAAAAAAAAAAAGCAGAGAGGGAAAAGAACCTCAGTGTTTTAAATTACTTTACAATTTTGTGTTGGGCCACATTCACAGCGATCCTTGGCTACAGGGACCCTGTGGTTGAACATGTCTACAGACGAATGATCCTCTCCTCTGAATTGGAATAGTTCTAACAAGGTCAAAATGCTGTCTCCTTCCTCAAAGTCCTACTTTATTTTTATTAACTTCATTATTATTTTACAAGTGTTTACTTCAGCTGAGACTTTTCACAATGCTCTCGTGACCATGCAGGTCCCAGTGCAGGTAGAGGTGGGCACAGGGCTCACTAGGAAGTGTGCTGGCACAGGGGAGTGATGCTTTAGGTGCTGCTGTTCCTACCCAGCTCATTGCAGCTCAGTGACCCTGGTTCAGGAACTGATGATGCTATTAAGCCTGCCTGGGCTTTTCTTTCGGGGTGGGAGGCAGTCTTATGTAGCCCAGGCTGGCTTCCAGTTTGCTGTTTAGCCTAGGATGACCTTGATTTCCTGATCCTCCTGACTCTACTTCCTGAGAGCACATCACAAATATGCCCTACCATGTCTGGTTTGTGTGATGTTAGGGATGGAGCCTAGGCAAGCGCTCACCAACTGGGCCCCATTTCCTCTAAGTCTGTAGGACTCATGCCTCTTACTCACATACATTAGGAAACAAAAAGTGAACAGTGCTTCTGTGACTGCCCAGTGCTCCACCTGCCTCACATATTTATGCTTCTGTCAAATGGTCCCAACCTGCTGTTCAGATTAAATTTATGCAGGATGAAGCACAAACCTCACACTGGGGTTTACTGAGCATGGCCCAGTTGCTCGGTTCCTGATTGCTGAGGGGAGTACTCTGCAATTGCTTTGGTCTGCTCATCTTCCAGGGCCTAAAACCAAGGCTCTAGGGGCTATTAATGGCCCTTCCTCCCATCTCAGCTAACATCCTATTCCTTGCAGATCTAGTCCAAGTACTGTTTCCTCCATGGAGTCCTCGGGCCCCTAAAACCTGCTTTTCCTCCATGCTCAGAGCCTGCTGTCCTTCCCCATGTCTGCCCTGAGAGTACCGAACAGAATACACATCTTAATCTTCACTTAGAGCCTGCCATCTGCAGTGCAGGAACAGGGGATACACATCAAACAAGGCCCGGCTGGATATGGGAAGCTTCAATTCTTATTGAAGTGTTCTCAATGGAAGGTGCGTTTGCAGTATTTCCATCGAGTGAACCTCGGTGGTGTGCAGGGTTAAAGGGATGACACTGAGCCACCCTGACAGCTATCCTGGACCACATGTAGCCTGAGGGCTGGACACACCCACAGCCATGCCAAAGGAAACACCCGAGAAGCATGGCTCCAGATGAAGGGTCACTTTATATCAGTCTTCCGGACACAGACAGGTGAACTCTAGAAAACCGGAACCTCACCTCTTCCGTCTCTACACCTGTGGGCTAATTGCTCTGCATGCCAGCCCCACCTATAGTCTGTATGCACTGTGAGAAGCCAGAACGGAAGGCACAGTGGTAGGTGCACGGCCGAAGCCAGCCACAGGACTGGGCTGGTTGCTCCCTCAGCATCCTTCTGAGACATTACAAGGGACACACCTCAGGGGTCAAGTGGGTTGTATCTGCTCTCTGGCCCCTACCAGAGGCCAGAGGAGAAGGGACAATGTTCTGTATTCTGCTACATTTATCTCAGGGCTCATTTGTCAGCAGTTGCTCAACTAATAAATGCTCTTTATTCTCAGGGCCCGTACAAATCTAGGTACCTTCATAAATGCAGTGTTACTGGAGGAAAAAGTTGAGTGGGCAGAGGGAATGAGCATTGCCCACATTTCTTCACAGGGTTCTAGGCGTCATCCAAGCCATGGTGTTAACTCTGAGTCCACCAGCTGCAGCCAGGAGAGATGAAAAGAAACAAATAGGAGAAAGAAAACACCCATCCAGAGTTGAAATGAATCTTCCCGTATCTCTCCACCATCATTTTCAGAACCGTTTCAGGATCCTGTAGTCTATACATGCCATTAAAAATATCGCCAACATACAGAGGTGGAGATGGATGTTCAGGAGGCCTTGGCTTTGATCTTGGACAGCAATAGTTCATTCTTTCGGCCCTCCTGGAAAAGCAGAGTCAGAGAGAAGCAATGACTGTTAGTCACTGGTACTCACGTGGGGTCTCCAAAGATGCCCCAACCTTCTACTCAGTAACTGCCTGCTTCCCCCCTACTCCTTTTGAGACAGAGATTCACATAGCTCAGGTTGGTCTTGAACTGGCTACAAAGCCAAAAATGACCTTGAGTCTCTGATGCTCCTGCCTCTACCTCCTGAGCACTAGAATGACAGGTGTGCTGGGGATCAAATCCGGTGTTCTGTACTGCCAGGCAAGCACTCTGCCTACATCTGCTGCCCCTTAGCAGCCTTTTTCTGACCAGTCAGTCAGTCTCCTGGCAGGACACTCCTTGGTGACCTACTGAGCTGTGTCAAGACAGATGTGATGAAGCCTCTGGGCTGAAGACAGGAGACCAGGCACTACCATTCCTACAGATAGAGCTTTCTAAAAATCTCCAAGGGGACAGAAGCAGAAAGGAGACACTTATTTGCCAGTCTGCTTGGGAAGGTAAGAGGAGAGAAGGAGCCTTGGAGACTGTTCCCCAAGAAGGGAGCAAGGCAGCCTTAGTGCACACACAGCAGGTGAACAGTCAGAGGTTCTAACAGTGAAGATGCCGGGTATTCTCAGCCTTAAGAAATAAGTGCGCAAAAGGCGCAATGAGAGGCGTTTATGAAGGGTACTTTCTTCTCCAATAATGAGGGGCATAAGGTCCATGACTAAACACTTTGAGTGCCGTCACTGAGGGACGTCATTGGCCCCATTCCCAGCCAATAGTGTCCTGTGTCTTGAGATACCAGTTACCTTTCTGTATTTCCTTCCTCTGGCAAATTCTAGAACTGTTCACCTGACAGCTCAAGACCCTTCGCTTAGCAAACCCCCAACAACCCCAGGCCCTTCCCAAAGCTTTCTCATGTCTCTAACCAAAAGGGAGCTGAGGGGCTGGGGAGATGGCTGAGTGGGAAGTGTGCCTGATGAGCAAGAATGAGGACCTGAGTCTGAATCCCCATCCCCTGCACAAAAAGATGGGCATGACTGTGCACATGCCTGTAACCTTGGTGCTGTGGGTATGGAGACAGAGGATTAGTGGGACTTTCTGGCTGCCAGTCTAGCTCTGGACCAGTGAGAGACTTTGTCTCAAGAGAATACAACAGAAAAATGATAGAGCAGACATTGATATCCTCCTCTGGTCTCTGCACAGACATGCATGGGCATGCACAGGCACACACATGTGCATCACACATGTACTCTACATCAGGTGCTGGGCTCTTCCCGAGCCTCAGGACCTTGGCTGCTCCCTGACGTGCTCTTGCTCTCCCCAGAGCAGAGCCCTGCTCAGCCTGTAGAGTCCACTTGGCTGCAAATTTGCATCTGTCTCTCTGCATGGTGAAGTTTGAAACTATTACTGTTATTATTTCTTGTTCAGTGTGGCTTCTGTCTGTTTCTTAGCTTCTCATCTGTCTCCTTCAGCACAGTGAAGCTCCATGAGGGCAGAGAGCAGGCCTGGTTTACAACCTGGTTTATGCCAGAGGCACAGTCAGAGCTGGGAGGACATTTGAAAGGGTGACAGTTGTTGCTATGCCTTAGAAAGGCATTCGGCTGCCACAGTTAACTCATAAAACAGGGGGTCGGCCAGGTAGAGAAGAGTAAGGCGGAAGAGGAGACAGAATAACCTTTAAAAATAAACAAGAACATCGTCGGCATGGGACATTTTCTTTTCATTTTGTTCATGTGTGCATGTGTGTGTGTGCTTGCACACGTGTATGTACGTGTGCCTATGGAGGTCCGAGGTCAGGCTCAGCTGCTGCTCTTTGGGCATTGTCTACCTTCTTTCTAAAGTTATATTTTCTATTTGTTTGTTTTGTGTGTATGTGTGTGTGCCTGCCACGGAGATCACAGGGTGACTTGCGTGGTTGGTTCTCTCCTTCCACCATGTGGGTACTGGAGGGAGCCAAGTCATCAAGCTGGCCCTACCTTACTTTTCTGAGGCAGGCGTCTCCCCGGCCTGAAACTCACGGAGAAGGCTGGGCTGGGTGGCCAGCAAGCCCAGTGGTGCTCCTGCCTGCCCTCTCTCAGCAGTGGGATTACAAGTGGGCACCATGCCTGTCTTTTGTGAGTTCTGGGGATCGAACCCGAGTACTCCTTCTTTCACAGCGAGTGCCTCACTGACAAAGCCCAGGTCTCGCCAGCCCCCAGCTCTGTGCTGGGTGTTCCTTGAGGTGAGGTGAACGGGTACCTGATTTTGGCTATCCCTTCCCGCCCCATCCGGCCCACACCCTCTCACCTCTTTGAACTCTTTCACAGTCTTGAAGTAGAGTCGCTGCTTTTCCAGAAGCTCCAGGTACTGATCGTTCAACTGGTCCCTTCTCATCTTGTTCTCCTGCTTCTTCTTTTCCATCTGTTGGAAACATTTCGGCGGATGGATGAATGAATAAATGAATGAATGAATGAATGAATGAATGAATGAACAGGCATTCTGACAGTGACTACAACAGGCAGCCCCGAATAGCATCCGCAGCTGCTGCTTCCAGGCCCGCCCTCTAAACATCGTTTCTCAGGTTGGCCTGTTTTCCTGAATGATACCATCTGCAGGTTCTATAATCTAGTCGGAAGCTCAACTGCCATGGAATGTTAGGTGAACAGCATATGTTTTGGGGGTATTCTCGACTGGGGACTACTTTTTAGAGCGTATTTCTGAGTGTCTGCAAGAGGTTGAGAGTGAGTGAGTTTCACAACTGTGAGGAAGGAGCTGCTGGCATCACTAGCAAGGAGGACCTGCTCACTACCCTGCAGGTTCGGGATGGTGATAAGGAAAAGGATTATCTGGCCTGGAATGTCGGCTGTGTTGTGGGTGAGCAACCCCGATATATATAATTGTGTATTTATGATAAAATAGCCCATCACCCCTTCACTTATCATAACTGCATCGTAGGATAAGCTATCTACAATTACCTTGACTATGTTATAGGTTGTTCCCAGGATTCTGATCTTATACAGACACTAGATGCTGACTTCAAGGGATTCTCTAAAGTAGCCAAAAGCTGGAGGAGGTTGCACATGGAGGTTGGAGGACAACTTATCTCTCCTTCTATCACATGCCTATACCCAATGAGACACCTAGTTGTCCCCACCTTGTTTTAGAGACAGGGACCATCACTGGCCTGAAACTTGCCAAGTACCCCATCAAACACCAGGGATGCTCCTGTCTTTAGGTCCCCAGCTCTGGGAATAAATTAACACCACTACATTTGACATTTTCTCAGGGTTCTAGGGACTAAATTCAGGTCCTTTATTCACTTGGTAAACAGTAACGGAACACCTACAGAGGGCCTAAAGTTAGCAGTGAACAGCAAAGTCTTTATTCTCACTGAGCACATCCTGGCAACTGGTACCATGCCAAACCAAACCAAGCAACCAAACATCTCACAAAAAAATGCACACTACTGTTCTCAGCAGCATCAGTGCTGAGGAAAACGGAATGGGGTGAAATGGTGAGGGCATGGGGACTCTGCGATGCAGAAGGCTGGGGGTGGGGGAGAGCTCTGAGGAGGGACAACTCAGCAGAACCAGGAGTGGTGTGTGCAGTGTTTTCTGAAGCTAAATGTAGAACATCAGCCAGCCAGGAGGTGAAGGCAGGAAGACTTCATGTATAGAGCAGGTGCTGCCTGCACGTAACAGTGATGGTGCGTGTGCATGCATGTGTGTGTATTTGTGCAAGTGTCTATATGCACGCGTATGTGTGCATAGACCCGAGGACAAACTCGGCTGTAATCCCTCACCGTGTTTTTGAGACAGGTCTCTGCCTGGCCTAGGACTGGCTAAGTAGGCTAGGAGGGCTAGCCCGTGAGCCCCAGGGATCCTCCATCGCTCTCCCCAGCATCAGAATCATAAGCACATGCTATCACACCCTGCTTCATTTATGTGGAAGGAATCAGTTTAGGCGTGAAATGTTGTGAGATAAATGACCAGGGAGGAGGTGGATGGGCAAGAGAAGGTTGCTACGGAAGGACGGTTCTTTTTCTGTAAAGCAAGGGAGGGGGTAGGATCACTTATTTAATACAGTCTACTGGGGAGTAGCACAGTGCCTGGACACAGGAGTGCTCAGTGCCTGGAAGCTATGGCTAATAGCGTGGAGGCCTCCCCTACCAGTCTCATGTCTGCTGGGAGGCAGTGTGGAAGGGTGCAGTCAGGATGGAAAGCCTATGCCTGGGACCTCCTCACCACCACAGAGGCTGCGGTGCTGTAGAATGAGCTAGCTGACCTTCATCCGGTTTTGTTTAATGCCTTCGACGATTTGTTCCATCTGCCTTAAAAACTGGTCCCGGGAAGCAGGGGAGGCCATGGCTCTGAAAGAGAAATCAGCAGAGGTAGGTCCAGCATACGGGACTGTGAGAAAGGGGTGGGGGCACCAAGGAGTCAGCCCTGTACCTAGAGTGTGCCCAACAGTCAACTAGGTCTTTGCAGGGGTCAGTGGATCCAGAGGGCCACCAAGAATAGCACGCAGTCAGTATTCCAAACCTCTGATCTAATAACCGAATGTGAATCTTTTTTCCCATTCTCCCTATGTTCCTGTGGCAATGGACTGCAGAGGGAACAACTTTCTTTAACTAGACGGAGATGGATTCCGAGGAAAACTATGCAGGTGAGAATATGCTACTTCTTTAGTCTACACAGACAGGTGTGTGTACCTCTTTCAGCAGCAGTATGCACACAGGCAACTTTGGGGGGCTCCCCTTCCTAGGACTTTTCAGCTTCTTCCTTTCAATCTTTCAACTTTTAACCAATATGTATTTTCTCAACATAAAATGTGAATAAAAATAATAAAAATGCCATTTGCCATGAGTTATGGCATGTACTGCTTAAGAAATTAACTCAGTTTTGTTTTTAAGAATCTGAGGACAGGGAGATGTCACCTGGAACTAGAGGACATGCTCTGAGTATTCCTAGATCTGAGCTGGGGAGCCTAAAACCATGCTGGAGGCAGCAGGTAGGGGTAGATTTCCCGGTTTGCCTGCTACACCTTCTTACCCATATCCAGCCCTACAGAGGGATGGGAACCAGGAGGCTCAGAACATCAGTGCTCCAGAACTGGGGATTCTCCCAGAGAGTGAGTGGGCTGACAGAACAGAACTGTGACGGTCATCAGGAAGACAGTACTATAGTCTGAGAATGGCAACAGGACCCGAAGGCAGGTGCAACACCTGCACCTCCCAGGACACTATGGCTGCTGGCTTTTTTCCCTTCAAGACTCCTTCCCTGGCATGCCATGGGTCCTGAGGATCCAATTTAGGTTCAGGCCTGATGAAGAATGCCTTAGTCTTGCTGTGTTTAAATTAGAAAAGACACAGACATCCCTGATTCTAGAAGAACTTGGTCTTAAAATGTTTCTGGTCTCCTGCCAGGGGCCCACAGAGGCTTGTGCTAGAAAAGGGAAGCATGCTATTCTGGGAGCAAGCCTTGAGCTACCAGGAAGGTGGGTAGGCTAGCTCACCGTGCACTCCAGAGCTGGTGTGACCTGATGGCCTTGCTATACGATTTACAGAGATGTCCTTGCTACACATTTTATTTTGTTTTATTTTATTTTATTTTTTGAGACAAAAATCTCATGTAGCCTAGGTTGGCCTTGAACACACATTGTAGTTAGGAATGACCTTGAACTCTTGATTCTATCTTCCCTCCCAAGTGTTAGGATTACAGTCGCGTACTAAGAAGTCCCAGCTTATGCAGTGCTGGGAACTGAGCCCAGGTCTTCATGCTCTACATAAGCATTCCTCTACTGAGCTAAATCCCCAGTTTAGAGGATTTATGCTAACTTACAGAATACGCCTTCAGGCATCCATCCTCAGGGTCTGCCTACCTTGGTTTTTGAAGCAAGCTATCTCAATGGCCTGGAATTCACCAAAAAGGCTAGGCTGGCTGGAAACTGGATCCCAGGAATTGCCTGTCTCCACCCCCTCTGCTCTGGGATTATAGTCATGACACTACAATCGATTTTCCATCTGAGGTTCTGGGATGGAACTCGGGTCCTTGTGCAAGGCAGGCTCTTTACCCAGTGCATTATAGTTTGCAGAACCTTTTTTTAAAGCCAGTCTGCCCTGAGTGGAGCAGGAAAGTGAGAGGTTCACATCCCAGCACCACGCCATTCATGCACCACAGCAAGATCGGGAGGGCAGCCAGGGAAGAGAGCACGTGGTACTTACTGGGAGAAGTTCTCGTGAATTGAGTTAAGCAGGCTAATCTGCGGAAGTGAAAAAGAATCGTGTAAGTAAAAGGCAGTAGGTTCCCACACCACCTCAGTCATGGCTGGAAAGTTTGCCTGGGCTGGGATAACGCCACTGAAAGAATAAAGAGCTGTCAAGTGGGCCAAAACAACACGTGAAAGAAGAAAAGAAAGAGCAACATGTCTTGCCTGCGGAGTTTTCCTCCAGGAATCCACCACTATCTACCTGAAGACAACTTTTCCCCAGAATGCATGATCGTGAGAACGCGGAAGGAAGGACAGCTCTTTAAAGGACCCGGTTGCCAGCTGAGAGGACTCTAGTGGCAGGGCTCTTTGGACAAACTACCAGCACAGATCTTTTTTGTCTTCCCTAACACCCTTTTATTTTGAGGCTATCAGCCTGGGGTGGGTCAACTGAGAAAGAGAAGATGCTGCCCGTCTTCCACCACCCTACTCCCACCAAGTCAACCAACGTGGCCAGCTGCTAAACGGTCCTGAGCTTCTGATAAAACATATCCTTTTTAATTCCATTCATTTTCAGGGATGGGGTTGTCACTTAAGTATCTTTCTGTTTCATTCATTTATGTGTATACTACATATGGTGTGAAACTACACCATGTGGAATTTAGGTAGTTACACCAAGTTCTGCGTTATTTGATCACTTTTTATTTCAAAAGTGAGTTAGTATTTAAAGTGTTGTGTTAATGAAATTTGCAGTTTTTATGTAATGTACTGTTACAATTTTATGCAATAAAATTAGCAATCATTAGGAAATTTTAAAAAACAAAACAAAACAAAAAACCATATCCTTTATGGTCCTGTTCCCATGGAAACTGTCTCTACCCTCACATCTGGACCCCTCATCTGCCGGGAAGGGCTGTCTGGGGTCTCCCTGGCTGGGCACTGTTTAACCTATTGGCTCATCCCTAAGCAGTAACCATACCTGAACTTCGGACTCACAACACACAACATAGGCATAACATTCTTACCCTTAATACTTCAGAAAGAGAGAGAGAGAGAGAGTGTGTGTGTGTGTGTGTGTGTGTGTGTGTGTGTGTGTTTCTCTTGTGTTTTTGTGTTTGTATGTACACTTGCCTGTGGAGGCTAGAAGACACCCTCATCTGCCACTCCTCATGATGCTATCCACCTTGCTTCTTAAGACAGGGTCTCTCCCTGGCCTGAAGTTTATCAAGAAGGCTAGGGCAGGGATAGGGCAGTGATGCCCAGTGATCTACCTGTCTCTGCTTCCCCAGTGCTGGATTACAAGCACATGACCATGCCTGCTTTTATTTTTTTAAATGTGGGTTCTGGGGATTGAACCCAGAACCTCATGTTTGGAAGGCAAGCACTTTATGAATTAAGCCATCTTCCGAGCCCCTCATGGTAGTGTTTCTCACATGACACTACAGAGCAGGTGAACACCAGCTGCGCTTCACTGCAATGAACTCCCAGGCAATCGCCTGCTTTGCAGTGACAAGCCTGGATGCTTGGCCCAGGGCGCCTCTCTCTACTAAACGCCTCCATCGCAGGCTCGAGGCTCACCTGAATCTTCTGGAGCTACTACGCTCTCAGTGGCTCATCTAAGTTATTTTCTTCCCATACAGGCTCTCACTAAGGCCAGCACGTTGGCTTAGTGTAAAGGTGCCTGCTGCCAACCCCAAAGACCCGAGTTCTAGTCCTGGAACTAGTCTACGTGGTGTAAAGAGAGGACCGACTCTTACAAGCTGCCCTCTGACCTCTACGTACGCAGCCCCCTAACCAGCAATACATTTTAAAACATAATAAGAAAAGAAACAAGTAATCGAAGGCTCATACCTCCTTTTCCAAATAAACTTTTCTGTCGTCCAGGGTGTTGTACAAAGTGAAGAACTGCTTGGTTTCCTTGTGCACCGCAGAAACTGCCAAAGAGATCAGCATTCCAGGGTAAGGGCGTCAGCCGATAAAGCATCCCAACCCGTACAGCGTGTGCCAGGGCCTTGTGCACACTTAACCATCACAGAAGCTTTTGTCTCTGTGCATATGTGTTTGTACCTGTGTACATGTGCATGCGGAGGCTGGAGGTTGACACTGGGTATCTTCCTCAACCCCTCTTCACCTTATTTTTGAGATAAGATCTTTCACTGAACCTGGAGCTCACGCACTAAGCTGGGCCGGCTGTTCAGTGAGCCTCAGGGATCCACCTGTCTCCACCCCCCAGTGTGTGTACCATTACGCCTAACTTTTAAAAATATGTGTGTATGGATGCTTTGTCTGCATACATGTATGTGCACAACATCTGTGTGTGCCTGGTGACCATGGAGGGTGTTGGATCTCCTGGAACTAGAGTTATGGATATCTGTGAGCTGTCATGTGGGTGCTAGGAATTTAACCTAGGTCCTCTGCAAAAACAAGTGCACTAAACCCCTGAGCCATCTTGCCAGACTTTTTTTTTTTTTTTTTTTTAAACAACAATATACTTCTCAGGACCGAGATCAAACTCAGGTCCTCATGCTTGCATGCTTGTAAGGCAAGTACTTTATTAGCTGAACCATCTCCCTAAGACCCTGGGGGTGGCTTTGAGCTTAACATGATATAGTCACTGGGTCGGCTGAGGGGAGACTGGTCCTGGATTATGAGGAGAATATGATGCTCTAAAGCAACTCCAGTGAGACTCCATGCAGCATGAATGAGGACCATCTGGAGATGCTGGGATGGGGATGCTTCATAAGAAACCGGAAAGAAGAGGGGCCTCAGGTGACTGCATGTAGCTAACCATGGCAAGCTGGCTGTCGAGATCATGAACCCATCTATGGAGTGGACAGTCAGGCCACAGGTCAGCTCCTGGACCTGTTCAGCAGGCCTGATGATGAAGCAAGGCCTTTTCAGGGTGGAATTTGCAGACTGTGCTCTGGCCAATGCCGTACCATACTAAAGTGGATGGAGCCCCCGGCTTCTCATCCTTCCTGGGGCCCAACAGTCTGTGTTTGATCAATGCACCTACTCTGACGGTAGAGTTCAATAAATCGCTTCTGATACTGTATCAGCTCGGCTCGACTGGGCACTTCGTCAATCTTGCGATGCAAAATCGCTATTTCTCGATTTCTTCGTGCCTAAGTGTAAAGAGACGGAGGGAGAGAGAGGACACTCGGTAAAAGAATTTCTGTATCTGTTTGCGCACCACATGCTGAGCCAGCCACAAAGACACACATTTGGCTACTGGCTTGGGATCCTATGTGGAGTTGTGATTGGCTTTTCCAGTTTTGACATGTGCAGAAGTTGCTAACCAGAACCACAGAAAGACTCAGGGTGACTGACCCGAGAACAGGAAGTGAAAGGAGAGTCCCAGCTGACAGGTTGCTGCTCTAAAATGCACTCCAAATTCCTCAGTCTACCTGGAAGCCCATAACTGACTCCTCAAACCCTTTGGACAGGGATACTGTCTTGTCAGGTGTACAGGAGACAGCAGAGAGTTGTGTTAAGACCATGTCACAGAAGCAAGTCACTTAGATTCCACATAGCTCTTGTCTGAATCTCAGGACCTGGGCTGAACGCCGCCGTTCCCCTGGGCCTTCGTTCCTCCGTTCCATGGCCCCACCAATCCTCTGGCCTGACTGTCCCAGCAGCAGGGATGGAGCTCTAATTTCCAAGGAAACACAACCTCTAGGCAGGAAACCCACTCTTGTAACCAAATCATACGTCCAGTCTATGCAGATTTGGACAGAGGGGTGCAGGCCAATGCTATGCTGTTTCTCCCCAGGAATGTTAGGGTATAACCACATTCAATCTTCAAAATCTTTAAAAATTACATTTGTTTGTTTATTGTGCATGTGCCACGGCATGGATGGAATTCAGGGGACAATCTGTGGAAGTTCTCTCCTTCCACCACGGGTTCTGGGAACTGAACTCAGGTTGTAAAGGATGGAATCTACCTCTAGGTGGAGACATGCCCTTGTCTCCTCCCTTAAGAGTTAGTCCCGTGGGACAGGGCAGGGAACAGGCCAGAATACCCCTATGATAGGCTAATTTTCCATTCAGTCTCTTAGACCCACCATCAAGCTTGGCTGGCTCTGCCTGCCTGCCTCTCTGAGTTCAGATGCAGAAGGACGGTACTATTCTCTTTTCTCTGTCCTTGCCTTTCTTAACTACCCTTTTAAAGTGGCTAACGAATGCGGCTGGCGTTTTCCTTTTTCTAAAGCTCCCCGCCCCTACTGCGTGACTGACCTCCACGCTCGCCTTCATTCTCCCTCCACGCAGCGCTGAGATTCACAGCCTGCCTGCCCTGGGGTTTGCCTTTTAAACTCTAATTAATAAACTGCCCCTGATCTTCTGTTTGAGTGTGTTCTTACTTCTTTTATTAATGAAACCAAGAACCCCACAAGGAAACCCCGATTTCCCTAGCATTGTATGACAGCTCTGTTGGACTCCCCAAGATTTCTAGTAACATTTCTCTTTAACTCTTTATGAGGCAGAGGAAACGAACCCATCCCTGCACCCGTACACAGCACACACTTCATCAAGCTTGGTGGCAAGCAGCAAGCACCTTTACCCTACAAACCATCTCACACCAGCACACACGCTACCATTTCATTGTGCCCTTATTTCTAGAATGCTCTGCATGTGTGTGGGTGCCTGTGGATACACTAGCTGTTCAACATTTAAATCTGCTCGAGTCATTTGCTTTAAAGAAGTCTTTTCCTGAGCTACACCACCGTTCAGCCACCAGCCTCTTGCCTTTTTCTTTTTGTATCACCCTGGCAGCCAGGCATGCATAGTGCCTCCCGCCTTCAAGCCACAGCTCCTGGGCCTTCTCTCCCCTTAACCAATGTTATAGTGGAACTTCCTCCCAGTTGGAACATCTCTTGGGGTAGGGGGCTCAGGAAACTCAGGAAGTAAACAAACTCCACACTCAGAGAAAGCCGAAATTTACAAGATTCACTAGATCCCTCCCCAAGGAGGCAGCAAACAACCGCTGGCGGAGGAGACGGATCAGCCATGATGCCTAGGAAAGGTGTCAAGGAGAGGCCCACCTGTCTCGCTGCCTGAAAATGGTGCACGGGGCTTCGGGGTTGCAGCTGTTGTCACTTGTGTGAGGGAGGGATTTTGGTGAGTCATCCCTGCTCCTTGTCATCCCTCACTATCATCCCTGTAAGTGATCCCAATAAAGACTCACTGCTTCACCAAGGGGACTCTGGCGGGATCATTACTTTGATCTGTCCTGGGTTCCCTAACTGCAGTGATTAGGGAGAGTGGAGAAGTCTCACATGACTCCAGTGTTACCTCAGAAGTTTTCTGGGGCATGCTGAATGGAGGAGTCTGAGCTTCTAGCTCCTCCAGTCCTCAACTACTTCCCATATATATATTTTTTCTTTTTTTCTCTTTTTTTTCCTTTTATTGAAAATATATCCTTGGATAAAGAAAATGTGGTACATATACACAATGGAGTGTTACTCAGCTGTAAAAAACAACAACATCATGAAATGTGCCGGCAAATGGATGGAACTAGAAAAGATCATTCTGAGTGAGGTAACCCAGACTCAGAAAGACAAACACGGTATGTACTCACTCATAAGTGGATATTAGATGTAAAGCAAAGGATAACCAGACTGCAACCCACAGCTCCAGAGAAGCTAGAAAATAAGGAGGACCCTAAGAGGGATGCATGGATCACCTTGGGAAGGGGAAACAGAGATCTCTATGAGAAAATTGGGTCGGGGGGGGGGCAATACAGGGGAGGGGATGGGGGATGAGAGCATGAGGAAACAGGATGGTCGAGCTGGGGGAGGGAAGGAGTGGGAGAGCAATGAAAGAGATATCTGGATAGAGGGAGACATTATGGGGTTAGGGAGAAACGTGGTGCTAAGAAAGTTCCTATGAATCCACAAGGATGACTCCAACCAAATTAGACTACTAGCAATAGTGGAGAGGGTGCCTGAACTGGCCTACCGTAGTAATCAGACTGGTGAATACCCTAACTGTCACCATAGAGCCTTCATCCAGTAACTGATGGAAGCAGATGCAGAGATCCACAACCAAGCACCAGGCCGAGCTCCAGGAGTCCAGTCGAAGAGAGGGAAAAAGGATTATATGAGCAAGGTGGGAGGGTCAAGATCATGAACTCTACAGAGACAACTGAACCAAGCTCTTAGGAACTCACGAACTTTAGACCAACAGCTGTGGAGCCTGCATGGGACTGGACTAGACCCCCTGCATACAGGAGAGTGTTGTGTAGCTAGGTCTGTTTGAGGGGCTCCTGGCAGTGTGACCAGGATCTATCCCTGGTGCATAGGCTTGTTTTCTGGAGCCCATTATCTATGGTGGGAAGCCTTGCTCAGCCTTGATGCAGGGGGGAGGGCCTTGGTCCTGCCTCAACTGAATGTACCAGGCTTTGCTGACTCCCCATGGGAGAACTTACCCTTTTGGAGGAGGGGAGGGGGGTGGGTTGTGGGGATAAGACTGGGGGGGAGGAGCAGGAGGAGGGATGAGAGAGGGATCTGTGGTTGGTATGTAAAATGAATAAAAAATTTCTTCAATAAAAAATAGATTCTTTTCTCATACACTATATCCTGATTACAGTTTTCCCTCCCTCTACTCCTCCCAGTTCCTCTCCATCTCCCCTCCCCTCCAGATCTACTCCCTTTCTGTCTCTCATTAGAAATGAACAGAATAACAAGCAAACATAACAAAATAAAATATAATAAGATAAAGCAAAAACTATCATATTGAAGTTGGACATGGCAACCCACGCTGTCTGCTCAGCCTCTGTGAGCAGCCCTTGGCTCCTCTCGCACCCCTCTCTCTTGTTCTTGTTTTACCTGCTCACTAGGGTTTGGTCCTGGGTCTTGCCCACATGTCCACAGCCTGAGTTAGCATCCACACATTGCACATACGTACATGTGCACATCAAGACCTAGGGTCGATGGCAGGAATCACCCTGTCATTCTTCCACCTTATTCATGGAGGCAGGGTGTCTCGATCACACCCAGAGCTCAGACAGGACCAGTCTTGCTAGCCAGCTTGCTCTGGGGATCTGTGTCCCTCTGAGGTGTTATTTCAGGTAGGCCACTATGTCCACCTGAATTTACATGGCTTCCAAGGATCTGATCCCTGGTCTTCATACATTTTTTAAACTACTGAGCTGACTTCCAGCAAACCCCACTCCCCACCCAGCTGGGAGTTTACTAACACTTTCTTCACACTGCCACTTGAAGCCCTCCTCTTTGATGCCTGTTTTCCAATGATTTCCACATGTACACACCTTTGGGTCAGACACTTGAGCGTCACCCTCGAGCCCCATCTCATCCAGTCATTACTAAATTCCAGTAGCTACAGCACTTCACTTTCCCCTGCCAGCTCCATTCACAGATCCTGCTGCCTCTACCCAGGCCAGGCCCCCAGCGACCTACTGGCTTCTGTGAAGCCCTCTTCTAGTTCCGCCCCAGCCTCGCTTTAGGAGTGGCATTGCCCACATAAACAGCCTTGTTCTTTGGCACACACAGGCGGCTCTTGGTTGTCAAATAACCAGTTCCAGAGGGCAGGCCATTCCAGTTCTTGTTCCTGGGTCCCGATGCATGGCTGAGTAAGTAGCCAGTCAGGGTCTCCAAACAGCAGCAGGCCCAGATTGTATTAATTCTATGTATCTTTAAATATTTGCTCTTGGTCTTGCTGAAGGCTGAGAAGCCGTCTTTAAATATTTGAAAGGTAGTCACGCATGGTGGTGCATATCTATAATCCCAGCACTTGGGAGATGGAGGCAGGATTATCAGAAGTTCAAGGCCAGCTGTGGCTACACATAGAGTTTGAGGCAGCTTGAGCTATAAGACTCCCTCTCAAAACACTAGAATAAAAATTAGAATAGTGCTCTTGTATCAAGTACATACTTGATTCCTCTGAATTTAACCAAATACTTCACAGAATAGTTAAGAGCCAGGAAGATGGGAATAACCCCTCACAGGCCCCTGAAGCCCCCTGGCCATTCCTGCCAAAGCTTGGCTTTCCCCTTCCAAAGGCAAGGAAAGTGTCCCAAACTAACACGGAACACAAGGTCAAGGGCCATTTGTGGGTTTGACTCTCCCTGAGCCAGACATTGGGAATATAATGCGTTTAGGAATACATTGTCAACTGTGGTTAGGTTTGCACCTGGCTCTACAACCTCTCTGCTCCAGATGTGACACCACTCTCTCAGATCTCCAGTTATTAAGGAGACATGAACTTGATTCCTGCCTTGGGGATCTATGTGAAGCTTTGCCTTTGGAGAAAAAGCCTACTTGAAGCATTTTTTTTAAAAGGTGTCTTTAAAAAAATATATATATATGTATGTATATATATATATACATATATATATTTTATCATTTTATGAGTGTGGGTGTTTTGCCTGTATGTATACATGTGCCTATGTACTATGTGGGTGCCCAGTGTCCTTGGAAGTCAGAAGAGGGTGTTGGATTCCCCAGAATCGGAGTAAAAGACAGTTGTAGCAGCCATGTGGGTGCTGGGAATTGAACCTGGGTCATTTGAAAGAGCAGCCAGTACTCTTAACTGCTGAGCCATCTCTTCGGCACCCCCTAAACTTATTTTCCTTTTAAATGATGTGCACTTGTGTGTGTTCGCATGGGGGTATGTGTACATGAGTGTAGGTACCTGTGGAGTTCAGAAAAGCATGTCAGATCCCCTGGAGCTGGAGTTACAGAAGGTTGGCAGGCAACTCATGTGAGTTCTGGGAACAGAACTAGGGTCCTCTGCAAGAACAGCAAGTGCTCTTAACTTCTTACCCATCTCCCTAGCGCCCTGAACCTACTTTTTTCCATAGAGAACACGAGGCTAATCACACCTGCTCTGCAGGCAGGGTGAAGTTCAACTCCAAATAGCAATGCTGAAGGTGGCAGACATCTGTGATGCTGTCGGCCATACCTTAAATCATGGCATGACTGCATACAAAGGAAGCAGTGAACACAGCCACTCTACACCTCGACCCCTCCCGTCCAGTCCCAGGACATTCATTCCAGCCAGGCACATCTGGGCACCACTGGCCTTGTGGACACTCACCTGTAGTAAGCGGATCTTGTACAGCTTCTCTTTTTCCATGGTGTACCGTCTGTCCAGGTCCTCCTAAGAGCGAGAACAGGCCACGGTTATCTAGAATGGAACTTCCACTCCCTGACGGAGTCTTTGGAAGTCAGTACATCTAACCATATCCTCTCAGCTTGAGCCGCGAGTTCCTTCTCTCAGATGGCCAAGTTCAGCGCCTCCCACCCACGAGACACTTCCACGCTGTATCCTTAAACTTCTTCTGCCAGCATCCTGGCGGAATCCAATGTTCTTTTTTAAAAAAATGTATTTATTATTACTGAACTGTGGATTGTGGAGGTCAGAGGGCAGCTTTGGGGAGTGGTTCTCTCCTTCCACCTTGTGTGGGTTCTGGGGATTGAACTCATGTCATGAAGCTTGTAAGGAAAGTACTTTCCTCACCAGCCCCTAAGTCCAAGGTTCTTAACTGAGTACCTCCTATGGGCTGCTGAAGGCCCCCCCCTCCCATAACCTGGAACATTCTACGACAAAAGGGGGCCAACACACTAACTTAAGAGTCTTTGTTCTACGTCTCCGTGTTTTCAGCTAACACTGCTTTTCTGTTTATGTTTCTGCCTGGACCTGAAGTATCCAAAATGATAATCCAAAATGACAACCACTAACCCTACATGTCTATTCAAAGCTGCATCAATTAAAGTAAGAAAAAAAAATCAGTCCCCCAGTTTCCATAGCCATGCACTATGCATGGGAAGATGCTTATGCAAACATTTTCATCATTACAGAAAGTTCTTTTGGGACAGAGCTAATCCCATAGGTGTGGCTCTGCATTGAACCTAGACATGGGAAAAACTGCTGGACAGTCTGTTGTCTCAGAGAAAATTACGGAAGGGGCATGCATGCACATGAACACATATGGCACATGCGCAGTTTCTTGGACAGGGCTCAGTGACAGGTGACATCTAACATACCACTGTAGGAGTCCCATGTCCAGTCTCCTAACACGTTATGAAGAACCACCCTAACGGCCCTGCTTGGAGGCCCCTCTTCCTCTCTCTTTACGTGCGACAAGTATTGTTTTAACTCATAACGAGGTTCAGCAAACTAGAGCATGCCACAGAAAGCCTCTACCTTTGAGTCATGTCCGACTCTCTGCCTATTTCTGTAGACAGAGGTGGGCTCGAACACAGTCACATCCACTCATTTATAATACATGTGACACGAAGTCGTCACTTACAACATTCACGCTTGAAAAATGTGCAATCGAGTTACCCAAAAACTCCCGTACAATATTGTAAGTAAGTTTATAACTGGGTTGAGCTGCAAGTTAGACAGACCTGACACACGGTTTGGCAACCAGAGCAGTGGCCTGCTGTCATGCAGCAAAGGAGGAGTTTTCCCCTCTGCACCACTCTCGGGCCTCAGAGCTCATGTGGCTGACACGGGCCTCTTCCATCTAAGGAATGAGAGGTCTAAGATGGTACCATGTCCCCAGAAGGCAGCAGAGAGGAGGTGGCTGGACAGACTGGACAGTAGGCCAGGAAGGCTGTGCAGGGAGAATGGAAAGGAGGCTGACAGGTTCTCTCAGGACAATGCTGGTCCCAAGGATGAGGAGATACTTACGTTGTGAGTCATGGTGGAGGTCAGGGCGCCCTGTGGCTCTCCACTGGAGAGAGTCTGAAAGCATGAAAACAGGGTCAGCACCTTTGCTCAGTAAGGGGCGCAGACAGAAGCTGAGTGTTTGGGCTTCATGGACAGGAGCCGAGAGGAGCAACTACGGGGCTAAAATGGACCTCGATTTTCTGAAGAGTGGCCAGACGGTTCGAGAAACCCAGATTTTAGACTGTTCTTCCAAGTTTGCCAGGTACAATCTCCACTAGCTCTTTTGAGTATGTGTATGTGAAGTGTGGGGGTCGATATTGGTGTCTTGCTCTATCACTCTGCACCTTATTTATTTAAGAAAAAAAAACGCTATATTTATCCATCACATGTGTTTATATTCACATGCTAGTGCGAGTGTGTGTGTGTATGTGTATGTGTGTAGACACCTTGCTGTTCTTTCCCTCTACTATGTGGGACCCAGGGATCAAACTGAACTCATCAGTCTTGATGGTGAGCACTTCACTGAACCTGGAACTCAGCCAGTCTGGCTAGACTGCCTGGCCAGTGAGCTTCCTTCTGTGACCACCTCCTCACTGCCTGGCTTCTCCATGGGTGCTGGGATCCAAACTCAGGTCTCTGCACTTGCACAGCAGGCAGTTTACCCTTGAAGCCAGCTCCCTGGCCCCTTGTAGTTCATTCTCAATAGAAGAATGCCTTTGGTAGGAAGTGATGAGACAAACATGTGATCGCTGCTGATTCAGAGATCAGTGGAAGTGAAGATGCCTCAAAGGCTCAGTGCTGGAGAAGTGCCCAAGGGCAGCCTAGGCTGCATTCCTCCTCTCCCTCACAGAGGGGGGCATCTCCGACTGAGATGACACAGCAGCTCTGAGGCCTGGCGCTCTCTGGCTAGGGACAGCAGTTCCCATGGCCTCGTGTCCACTGGAGAGTGCTGGGCATAGTGGTGGGGCACCTGGAGGACATCAGTGATGGGAGCTTGGACCTGCCCATTCCCTGCTACAAGTGCAGGGCAGGCTCAGTGAGTGGGCTCCATGGCCATGACCACCCCACATCTGGGGAGGAGGTAAGCTTTGAATGAAGTGTGGTAAGGGAAAACAAAATCCAAGAGATCCACAGGGTCTGGTGGCTCAGACCTGTAATCCCAGCTACTCAGGTAAAAGTGGAAAAAACTTAAAAAGACAGGCTAAGTGGGAAACAGCTCAGACATTTCCTATGGAGGGAGGGGTCAGAGTTTTGGGCCTGTGGCTGCTCCTTCCAAACCTAGAAGGAATCACTTGGATAAGATCCAAGAAAATCACCAGGTACGATGGTACACGCCTTTAATCCCAGCACTTGGGAGGCAGAGGCAGGCGGATCTCTGTGAGTTCAGGGCCAGCCTGTTCTACAGAACGAGTTCCAGGACAGCCAAGACTGTTACACAGAGAAACCCGTCTTAAAAAAACAAAAACAAAAACAAAAAAGATCTAAGAAATGCACAGGAGAAAGTTGAGAAATACAATGTGGGTGGAGTGCTGTGTGTGTTAAGGTATACCCATGTGCAGAGTGCGGTGTGTGTTAAGGTACACTCGTGTGCAGAGTGCAGTGTGTGTTAAGGTATACCCATGTGCAGAGTACGGTGTGTGTTAAGGTATACTCGTGTGCAGAGTGCAGTGTGTGTTAAGGTATGTTCCTGTGTAGAGGCTAGAGGACGGTGTCCAGTGTTCTGCTCTATTTCTCTGCCTTATTCCCTGAATGTAGACATA
Source organism: Peromyscus nudipes (assembly GCA_902168325.1). Classification (NCBI taxonomy): domain Eukaryota; kingdom Metazoa; phylum Chordata; class Mammalia; order Rodentia; family Cricetidae; genus Peromyscus; species Peromyscus nudipes. The sequence goes on along the minus strand of CABHPH010001225.1, from coordinate 38,265 downwards.
GGCGGGTGGTCAGAAAGCCCCAGCAACCCTCCTGTCTCTACCGACTACAGTGATGGGGTTATAGGCTCTTGCAGCCATGCTTGGCCTTTTTTTTTTTTTTTTAAGGAAATAATTATTTTTATTCTATGTTCATGAGTGTTTCACCTGCACTGTATGCCCCTGCACCACCTAGTACCATGGGGGCTGGAAGTGATCGTCAGATCCCCTAGAACTGGATTACAGAAGGCTGTGAGTCACCGTGTGCATGCTGGGAAGTGCCCTGTAAGAGCAGCAAGTGCCCTCACCCAGCGAGCCACCTCACCAACCCTGGGAAGTGTGCATTACAGGCCCAGCTCAAGAAAACTGGAACATGATTAATGGTTGGTGCTAAGAGCATGGCTGTGTACTCCAGGCTTGATGTAGCTGTCGCCATCTTTAAACACAGTAGCTGGGATGAGCAGCAGAAGACCCTCACACCATCAGGCCTTGTAACAGCCCGTCATGTAGGACAGAGAGGCTCATGAGAGCCTTCCCCTCCTCAAGACGTAACAGGTAAGCTGCGGACTAAAGTGGGTCTCACTGCAGTGCTGCTGGCCTCAAGTTGCCAGGGACTCCCCTTGTGGAGCCCCTGTGACAGCCAAACCCCTGTAATCAACCCCAATAATCATACTTCACCAAACTGGACTTAGACAGAAGGCTTCCTTCTGCCCGTCAGCGCCCTTCCTGTCTGGAGCAAATGGAAGTTTCTTCACGTCTCCCCAGGAAGAGTCATGGCCCTGAGCCGCTGCAATCTGTCTACACACCAGCCAGAAAGCAGTTGATGTCACTGGGGACTAACTGAAGCCTTTACCTTCTCGCCCGGTGTTCTCTCAGCTTTCAGGGTCTCAATTTCCTGCTGTAGCCGAGCCATCTCCTCCTGGAAAAGCAAGGTGAACCTTTACAAAGCTCAGGTAAGCGACCAACTGGAGGTAACCCTTAACGTCTTCCTTTGTTTTTCCATCTGTGCTTGTGTGCATGTGTGCAGGCACACACACGCATCTGGTGTGTATTTGCACGTGTGCACTCATGCTCCTATGTGTACATAGCATATGTGTAGCAGTCAGGGACAACCTAAGGAGCCATTTTCTTTTTCTTTCTACCATGTGCGCCCCAGGGACTGAGCTCAGGTTGTCAGCTTGGTGGCAAGCACCGCTGTCCGCTGAGCCATCTTGCCTGCCCGGTTTAACTATTCACTGGAGATGTTTCATCTTTACTTCTACTGGTTTGTGCCAGGACAAAAGCCACCAGGGAACCAGGTGCTCTGTGCCCACCGGCAAACTCTTCCCTTTCTGGGAAAGAGCTCTCCCAGGCTTGCAGGAGCAGAAGGCACTTACTCAGCCCGAGCCAGCTTCTTACACCGCACGGGCTAGCAGGCCCCCGCAGCAAGGGGGAGGGAGACCAGGACCCACAGCGAGCTCCTGCCTGTCCACCAGCGCCACAGCACTTACCCGGCAGTGTGCTTTAAATTCCTGCTCCTGGCTTTTCAGATTCTCATTCATGGCTACCAGTGCTCTCAGGCTCTGCAGAATGCTGAGGAGGAAAGACCAACGGCCCAGGGCAGGCCATTACCATTTCATTTTACAAACCGAGGTCAAAGCCACGTTCAGAATACAAGGAGCTCCTTCTTAATCCCCTTTGTTTTCCCCAAGGGTGTAATGGAGAGTGCCACAGATTGTCGTGATTTCCACTCCTGACTATGCATTTGGACCTTCAAGTCTACAAGGAGACAAAAAACCACCCAGGACAGGATTCTAGAATGTGAAGGTCAACTTTGGAAACATCAGTGAGCTTCAGTAGTATTCATTTATCATTTACTCAGTTGTGCTCAGGGTAAACAATATCAATAACTGTGTGTGTGTGCGCGCGCACGCGCGTGTGTGTGTGTGTGTGTGTGTGTGTGTGTGTGCATTTGTGTTCACACCCATGTGGAGGCTAGAGGACAGTCTCAAACGTTGTTCGTCAGGTGCTAGCCCCTACTTTCTCTCAATTAAAACAGGTTTCACTACATTTATTTATTTACTTAGTATGTGTGAGTGAGTGTACTTGTGCAGCGGGTGTGCAGGTCAGAGGACAGCCTGTGGGAGTTAGTTCTCTCCTTCTACTGCCTGGGTTCCAGGAACTGAACTCAGGTCACCTGGCTTCATAGTCAGCGCTTTACCCCACAGAGCTATCTCAGCAGCTTGTTCCTCCTTGTGTTTTCAGACAAGGTCTCACTGGCCTGAGACCTGCCAAATAGTTTAGCCTGGCTGGCTAGCAAGTGCCAGGGGCCTTGTCTCCGCCTCCCTGGCTCTAGGATTACAAGCATGTGCCACCATGCCCAGCCTTTCCAGGTTGGATCTAGGACATCAAACTTAGGTTCTCATGCTTAAAAAGCAAACACTTTACCCTCTATGCCCGCAGCCCTGGTTCATGGTTTTTCAAACCAGCACACCACTGCTCGGGTCACAGGAAGAGCTGACAGGAAGGTGGGTGACCAGGTGCGGTCCAAGAATCTCAGTGAGCATCAGGGGGACTGCTGGTCCCTTCCAGATGCTCATGTGACAATATCTGAATGGAAATGGAGCCCCAGCCCATGACCCCTGGCTAGTCTGTCCCTTGATCAGACAAATCAAGCTGCAGACACTGTGGCCAGTTTCCTCAAAGGGATAACAGCACATGCCGAAACCCCTTACCTTGGGTCAGCTTTGGCTTCTAATTTCTCCAGGGCTGCCTGTTCTTTGTCTAGTTTCTCACCATGATTCTTCAGCTGCAAGACAGAGCAGAGGCATCACTGGCTACAGAGACTGAAAAGCAAACAGGAGGGTATGCCCCATGACCCCTGCCCCCCCAATTCCTGCCTCATTTGGGATAGATGACCGAGCCCATTGGCTTTGGTTGTGCACCGAGAAAAGAGGTGTGCCAGAGAGATGGGATGGAGGGGGAGAGGTGGCAGGGAGGTCAGAACCTGCTCAATGGTGCACTGGCTGTGGAAACAAGGATGATGACTTCAGAGTGCAGCAGAAAGAGGCGGGAAAGCCCAGGCAATGCTGAGAGCAATGGCCTTGGAGCAGGAAAGTGGGCGGGGGTAAAAAGTGACAGAGAGAGAGAGACAGTCTCCCGTCAGCTGTTGTGGAGGGAAGGCTCTGTCCTCAGAGAAGGGAGGTTTCAAGGGGTTGCTTCACCATGCCATCCGTTCATCCGCACTGCTGCCATGTGACCTGGGAGAGGTGGCTGTGTGCCCCGAGGTCACAGTAAAGGAGGGGCAGACCCGCTTACCTCCGCCAGCGTCTTCTTCATGTCACTGTACTTGGCTTGGAGGCTGGTATGATTCCCTTGCAGCTGTGAGTGAGAAAAAGGACATTTGCTTGAATAGACTCCTTTTCTCGGTCCAGACATCCATGGGTTCCTTCTTTCACAATGAGGAGGAAGAAGCCCAGAAAGGCTGAAACTGATTAAACTGCAGGACTTTCATTTTTATTTGTTTTTTTTAACAGTTCTATATTTACTTATTCTGGTGCTAGGAAGTTAACCCTTGTTTCATTCCCAGGACCCATTTGGTAGAATGGAAGAACTAACCCCAGCAAACTGTCTATTGACTTCCATGACATATGTGCCTTGCCTTCAGAAATAAATAGAAAACAATGGTCTATTTCTCTCACTCCCTGCCATCACCAGCTTACCTACTGCACCTGCCTCCTAAAGTCTGGGGCTCTCTGACCCTTCCTGCCCACATCCCACATCATACACAATGACAGGCGGCAGCATGCCACCGCCTTGCTGCAACCCTCTGTGGCTTCCACAGTCCTAACATGGACCAGGAAAGTGCTCTGTCGTCAGTCTGCCCACTGCACACCTCACTCAAGACGCCTCAACCATCAGACAGGAAGGAGCTGGCCAACTCTTCCTCCCTTCATCTTTGCTTATGTTGCTTTGTAAGTCTCCATCTGGCTCTGCAACATCTCCATGCAGACCTCCCATTCAGTCACTGCCCATTCATCTTTCCAGACTCAGTCAGGCGTGACATTAGTCACCCAGCTCCCCAGACTTCCCCATTCAAGCCCTCATCACACTGGTAACTAAACAGTGAGTGTGATGGATATTTCACTTACTGCAGGTCTCCATTACACCTTAGGGTCCTTGCGGGCAGGGCCCTCACCTGGTCTTCATTCACCCCTATAGCTTAGCTATCACTTAGCACACACAGCACTATGTATTTATAAAGAAACACCATTCTGGTCCTGTATATTTTACACACATACACCTGCACACACGCACACATGCATGCATGCACCCAGCATGCACGCATGCCTGAAGACTGAAGACTGGATCTGCGGAATCCATGTGAAAAGCTAGATGAGTGGCAGCCTGCCTCCAATTCCAGTGCTTAGGAGGCAGAGACAAGGGATATCCCTGGCAACTTAGCTAGCTAGACAAGTCAAACTGGTTGAGAGACCTTACCTCAGTAAACTAAGTGGACAGTGAGTAAGGAAAGCACCCAACAACAGCCTCTGGCTCCTACATGGCCATCAGGCACATGTGTGCACACTGGCACACAAGTACCCCACATACTTGCACACATTATCCACTTACACTTTGCTTACAAAAACCCATGCAGCTAGCCTGGACTGAAGGCTGCAGCATGCCTGCGCTAGAGCCCCCTTTGACCAGTCCACCACGAGGCTCTTCATTCCTTCATCTTCCCAACTTCTGCCCTCTTGGCAGAAGTTTCACTAGCTGAGGGCAGTTATAAAAACACTCACCTCTTGTAGCTGTTTGGTCTTCTGCAGAATCTGCTTATTCAAGGAAATGACCTTCCGCTGGTGCAGCTGGGAGGTTCCTAACTTTTCTGGACTTTCTTCAGCAGACAGCTCAGATTGCTGCGGGAAAATCCAAAGCAGGCAATGAACTCAGCTCTTTTCAGGTGGTCTAGCCCTACTCAGCGTAAGCAAGGCAGTTCTCGGCAGCCAGGCTCACCCAGCCAGGGCATCTACAATGTCCTGCTCAGAACCAAAATCCAGACAGGGCAAGTCGGACATGATGACTGAGGCCCTGGTCAGCAGGGTCTGCTCTGGAGCAGGGGCAGCACGGGCACAGGCTGCCCAGCTAAGGCTGTGCTGAAATCATCCAGGCAACAGGGCCTGTGGGGGTCTTAGTGGGGGATTCAGGAGGTCTTGGTGGTTTCTTTATGAGACCATCTGGAATCACGAAGAGGTGCAAACAGGAGACGGCAAGATGGCTAAGTGGGCAAAAGCACTTGCCACCACACCTGATGAGTTAGATCCCTGGAACTTAGGCAGAAGACTCCCAAAGCTACAGGCTGTCCCTCTAATCTCCACATGCATGCAGTGGTAAATGTGTAAACACACACACACACACACACACACACACACACACACACTAAATAATGTAATAAAATATGAAATAAGCTATAAACTGAATCACTTTCATTAAAGTTTTATAAATACACAGCTGCAAAGTCTACTCATCTCCGATCGTACATAACGAGCAGCAAATCCACCCACTCTCCCCCTCCACAGACCACTTTCTCAACTATCTCCTACTTCTGTCTTAAAAAGAGACAGGTTCAAGAAGGAAAAAGGGGCCAAGAGAGGTCATGTAGCAAACCTCTGAAAACGGACAAGTGAGAAGGGGGATGGAGAAGGCCAAACAGACCCAGGGACTGACTGTAAGAACTGGAGGCAGGGAGAGGAGAGATTTCTGGGTAAGGTCACAGGGTAAATGACTGACAATTTCTAGAAGAGGTAATGATGATTACTAAGGAACTATGCAAAGACGAAGCAAGGGCTGGAGAGACGGCTGGGTGGTAAAGGTGCTTGCCACCAATCCCCAGGCCCATCACAGGGGAGGAGGAGAATCTGCTCCCAAAAGTGGTCCTCTGACTTACATGTATGCTTCCCACTCCTCCACCCCGCCAGACCCACAGATAAATAAATGTAACTTTTTTAGAGGAAGGGAGCTAATAGAAATAGAGCTTATTTTGTCCTAATAAGCCTGGTAGGGAGCAGAGGAGCCTGGAGAGATGGCCCAGCCATTAAGAGCATTTACAGTTACTGCACAGGACCTTAGTTCAGGTCTTAGACCTAGATGGTGGCTCACAACTGTTTATAATGCCTGTTCCAGAGGATTTGATGCCCTCTTCTGGCCTCCACGGTTACCAGGCACATACAACATGTGGTATCGATACATATATGTAGGCAAACTCACTCATCAATCTTTTTTGAAAAGGAACCTTGGGGGAAGTCCCGGGGAGAAGAAACAGAAGGGTTTACCTTGATGTAATAGCAAACATTACAGTAGATAGCTTTACTGAGTATCAAAAGCCCAAGCTAATCGTGTATTTCCAGCCTAAATGTAGGTACCTGTTGGGCAACTTACTGTCCCCGCATGCTTCATCAGTGCTCATGGGAAGTCTGGACAGTGCTGCGCCGGGAAAGAGAGACGGCAAAGGAAGAGAATCTGCACAGGCATCAGCACGACTTATCCTGGCTAAGCTTTCCCTGAATTATTTACACCGCTGTTGACAGACCACGAAGGTTTTTGTTGATTTGTTTTGCTGTTTAATGATTTTGGAATTTGGGAATAGTGGGCTGAGTACCAGTGCAGTGAAGAGCCAGCAGTAATGTTCTGTATACTGTGGGCCAACAGGCTAGAAAGGAAACAGAAAACCCCTGGGGTTAGAGAGACAGCTCAGCAGTTAAGAGTAGATACTGTTTCCATAGAGGACCAGAGTTCAGTTTCCATCACACAGTTGTGTGTGGCAGTCCACAACCATCGTTACTGTAGAAGATCTGATGGCTCTATCCTCCAAGAGCACCTGTATGTACATGTGTGTGCATGCACACTCACACACAATTGAAAAAAAAAAGGAACAGAAAACTAAACATTAGATATCACAACCCAGGACTTCAGAAAATGTCCACTATCACGCCCCTGTGTGACAGTCAGGGTCAACTGTCAACCTGACAGCTCTGGAGCCACCTACAAGGCAAGCCTCCAGGCACACTGTGAGGGACGATGCTGACTGGGTTAAATGGGTAATAAGACTCACACTAAGGTAGGAGGTGCCATCACTTGGGCTTGGTCTTAGACTATGAAAAAGGGAAAAGCCAGCAGAGCACAAACATCCATGGCCCTCTGCTGACTCTGTCGATTCGACTCTCCTGTCATCATGGTAGACCGTATCCTTGAATTCTGGGCCAGAATAAACCTCCTTCCCCTTGAATTGCTTTTGTCCAAGGGTAGCTTATTGGTAACAGAGTAAGAATGAAGACTTGTTAGATTTCTGGATACTGAGTTAAGGTTTTAAGATTAATTTTGTACGCATTGAGGTACAACCTTGATCCCAGGGGAGGATAAACTCTGAAAACTATTTGAGGACAGAAGAAAACGGGTATGCTGGGGGTGTCCTTCTGTACGCTATGAATGTGTTGCTCTGATTGGTTGATAAATAAAACGCTGATTGGCCAGTAGCCAGGCAGGAAGTATAGGCAGGATAAGCAGAGAGGAGAATTCTGGGAACAGGAAGGCTGGGTCAGGAGTCACCAGCCAGACACAGAGGAAGCAAGATGTGAAGGCAGAACTGAGAAAAGGTACCAAGCAACATAGCTAAACATAAATAAGAATTATAGGTTAATTTAAGTCTAAGAGCTAGTCAATAGTTAGCCTGAGTTAATGGCCGAGCAGTTTTAATTAATATAAGCCTCTGTGTGTTTACTTGGATCCAAGTGGCCACAGGGCCGCAGGAGCCAGGCAAACTTCAGCTACAAGGGCAGTCAGGAGGGAAGACCTCCCTTTTCAAATCACTTCAAAGTCAGAGTCACTATGAACTCATTGTAACTTACCTACTTTGACTGGTCCATCCTCAACCATAGTATTAATTTGGACCTGCTTGTAGTTTGCACTTCATTTCCAAATGAGATTTTAATATACAACCTAGTACCTGACAGTGCCCTACAAGGCACCACAGGCATAGCTTGAGAACATTTCATGTTACTATCAGAATTAGATAATATTCTGTGTTGCTTGCAATCATTCATTTCCCATTTATAGGCCTCCCCTGTACAGCATAGCTCTATGTTTGCCCAGGCTTTGCAGCAGAGGATGACCTGCCTCCACCTCTCAAATGCTGGGGTCACAGGAGTGCACTACCATGCTTGGTATATGTACTGCTGGAGATCAAGCACAAGCTTTATTCATGCTAGGCAAGCATTCCATCAGCTGAGCTACCCCCTCTCTCCTCCTCTCATGTTTGTGTTTGTGTATGTGCAAGTACATGTGTGTGTGTATGTGTAACACAAAGTCCCACTCTCTAATCCAGGCCATCTTTGGAACATTATGTAGCCCAACTTGATTACATCTGGAATTAAGTAAAACTCAAGCAGCTGGGCATACCTGCTTTTTCTTGATGGTATCATTTGGGGCCACACCTTCTGGTGGCAGCCTATACAAAGGACACAGAAGAAGAAGGCTTTTGCCTGCTTATCCTCTTTCTTGCTGGCAAGTTAATCTATCTTGTTGCTGAGGCATTCCTTCACTGGTATTAGAGCCTACTTTTGGGGGATTCTGATGTATGTTGAAGAACAGCTGAGACATCCAGCCCAGTGGACTGAACAATATTGGATTCTTGGACTTTCCATTGGAAGATAGCCATTGTTGGACTAGCCAGACTACAGCCTGTAAGCCACTCCAGAGAACACACACACACACACACACACACACACACACACACACAGAGGTTCCCAGCTGGACAGCTTCCTGAAGCATCCTGTCTAGACTCAAAGGCTAGTATAGTGGACCTGCACATACACGTATTTGTCATTTTACTTAGAGAAATGTATCAACATGGAGCTGGTCCTCAGAATCCTGTCAATCAATATGAATTAATACTTTATAAATGAAGATTTATGAAACTGCAGGGGCTAGATAGCTCTCTCTCTCTCTCTCTCTCTCTCTCTCTCTCTCTCTCTCTCTCTCTCTCTCTCATTTTTGCTCCTCTAGAGAACCTGGACTCTTAGTAACACTTGGTAATCTACTCAGTGACTGGAATGCAACAATTGACCCACTGTTTAGAAAAGTAAATTGAGGGAGCCCACCAGGATGTCAAGGAAGAAAAGAAAAATCTCTCTCCAATCCACTCCCTCACTGAAAATCATATACAGAGAAAATGCATGCATACAGGAAGAACCCCGAAGTCTTTTAAAAACCTCATTATATCTTTATTAGAATTATGCTCCAAGAAACAAGGGCTTTCAAAATGTGTGTGTGTGGAGTAAAAATGCACATTCTATGGACTGACTTTCTGTCTCTCTGTCTCTCTGTCTCTTTCTCTCTCGTTCATGTTTGTGTGGATATGTGCACCTGTGCATGAGGGTTACATGCGTGTGTGTACATGTATGTATATAGAAGCCAGAGGTTGGTTTGGGGAGTCTTCAATCATTCTCCCCCTTATCTTTGGAGACAGGGTCTCTCACTGAACTTGGAGGTCCCTGATTCAGCTAGGTGGGTTGGCCGGTAGCCCCAGAGATCTTCCAGTCTCCATCTTCCCATGATGGGATTATGGATGTGTGCAGCTGCATCACACTTTTTAAATGGATGGTGGGATCTGAACTCGGGTCCTCACGCTTGCATAGTAAGCACCTTACCCACTGAGCCATCTCTCCAGCCCTTGAAGTTTTTTACATTTCCACTTATAAAGCATTAATTCATATTAATTAACTCCATGTTGATACATTTCTCTAGTATGTGCAGGTCTACTACACTAGCCTTTGAGTCTAGACAGGTGCTTCAGGAAGCTGTTTGTTCAGTTGGGAAGCTTTGGAACAAAGCAGTTTATTCTGGGGCTACAGTGAAGATAGTTTGTAACTAGCCAACAGAAGTCTGACTGCTTTTCAGACATACTTTTCATTAAACAACCTAAAATTTTTATTTCTTTCAAATTATCTTCCCAACAGCCAGGAAAACTCAGACTGAAGGCAGAAACAGGTCTCTGGAACAGCTCAGCCCATCTGACGTTGGCTGATGGACGGTTATAGCAGGATATCAGGTGATGAGGACAAAGATGCACTTTTAACAGGAGTACAAAGTTGGTCAGGTGGAGAAGACAGAACGGGGCCTTACACCCAACCCTCAACAGGAAAAAGTTTAAATCCCAGGCATCTTAACAGTCTATTTACAAAATACAACATCTGTCCAAAAAGGCCAGCCATTGACAAACACACCCTTGTGTCCACTTAGGAGCAAGGGTTGATGCGCGGATCTCATTTTGTTCAACAATTGCAGATTAAGAACGTGCCTGAAACACCCCAGTGTGGATTAAGAGACTCTGCTGGAGAACTCATGTTTTCTAATGTGACAGATAGAAATGATACCCGTTCTTAGGGGAGATGGCTCTAAATGTCACTTGATGACATTAGCCTAGTTTAAAATGTTAAATACCCCAGAGAAATAAGAAATGATTACTATACCTAAAATGATATCCTTTCAGAATTGAATGAGCCCTGCAGGTTACCTATGTATTAACCTTCATGCCTGTTTTCTTTTTCAGTGCTAGCAATAAAACCCAGGGTGCTGTGCATGCTAGGGAAGCGCTCTACCACCGAGCTACATCCCCAGCTCTAACTTTCTTCTAGTTCAGGAAGCTCCCCCTTATTAGTCCCGTCTTCCTACCACAATACAGTCTCTGAGATGAGAAAGAAGGGCCCTGCACACCCACCTCACACGGGGATCTAAGTCCTCCACAGTGATCTAGGAAACTTCAGTTTCCAGCATCTTGGAAGCCTCCAGTTGAAATCAAGCAAACAGATGACAAAGCACAGCTCAGTTCCCCTCCTGAAACAAAGCTATGAGCGAGGAAGAACACTATGGAATTCTGGGAGGCCAATATGTAAGTGAATGTGGTATTCTAGAAGGCACATGCCTCACGGAAGGTGGCTTACTTCCCTGAGGGTATGTTTCTAAAACCTTGTAATGTCTAGCTTTGATTTTACAGTTGATTAATAAAGGCCCCACAAGAGCCTTGGATTGGTATCAGAGGAAAAGGTATGCAATGAAATACTGTAAAGACAGGACCAGCTTCACGGAGTTCTGCCATCTAAACCCACAATGCTCCCTGCATGACCACATAACTGTCAGCCAGGAGCCACGTGCGGTGGTGCACGCCTGCAATTCCAGCACTTGGGAGAAGGAGGCAGGAAGATCAGGAGTTCAAAACCATCCTCAGAAACAGAGTTGAAGTCAGCCTATGCTCCATGAGACCCCATCTCAAAACACAAAACCAAACAGAAAACACCTGCCAGTCACGACCCTAAAATGGACCAGTGCTGAGGTGTCCCCAGTACCTGAGAAGCAACACTAGATCATCCCTGGGAGAACAGTGCTGCAACCCTCAGCCTCCAGGAATTTCCACAGACAACTTTCAGTAAAATATGGTGAATCCAGGCAAAACTCACAAGCAGGCTGGAGAGATGGCTGAGTGGGTAAAGGCGCCTGTCACCAACCTGACAACCTGAGTTCAATCAATCCCTGGGACCCACAGAGGGCGAGGAGAGAACAGACTCCTGCAAGTTGTCCTACTGATCTCCACGTGAGTGTGTATGCCCATGTTCACTATGATGTGTACACCCACCCCAACATGTAAATGTACTTTAAAAACTCCTTACAAGCACTCTGAGAAGTCAGAGCACCGTGAGCCTAAACCAGCAGGAACAGACAAATGAACCAGGCCTGTTAACACTGAAACACACACACACACACATACACACACACATACACACACACACACACACACACACACACACACGTACCGACAGTTCAATGTACGCAGGAGCACCTACAATTCTATAGGATGTGAGTGTGTCAGTGTCTCTCAGTGCTTTGCCTGTTGTCCTCTGGACCTACGATAGTGTGCAAGTGACCTTCTGAGGTGCTCCCATGGAATGTGACCGTCCACTCTCCCTGGTCTACGTTCTGCTTCTTTTTAACATTGTGTGTGTGTGTGTGTGTGTGTGTGTGTGTGTGTGTGTGTGTGTGTATGGGTGGACATGCATGCATGTGTATGGAGGCCACAGATCAACTTTGAGTGTCATTCAGGAGCTGTTCACTCTTTTATCTTTGAGACAGGGTCTCTCACTGGAACCTGGAGCTCACTGATTGGGGTAGACTGGCCAGTGAGCCCCAGAGATCCTCCAGTCTCTCTTCTCCAGTGTTGCAATTACAAATGTGCCCACCATGACCATCTTTTTATGCGTTCTCAGGTTCTTATGTTTGTGCGACTGAGCCATCTCCAAAGGCCCCTAGTTGTCTTTATAACTGCTTTGAGAAGCTTTTATACACAACCTAAAAACAGTGGCCAAGTAGCAAAACCAGGGCAGTTAAATAACACGAAGACAGGAGCCACAAGTAGGTAGATAAGTATTAACTTTTTCTCTTGGCTCCATCCTATCAGATTTAGTACAAAAACGTCCCGAGGGCCTCTGGGTGCTAGGCACCATGTGCTAACTTAATGACAGCGGCCTGTTCCTGTGGGAAATCACCATCCCCAGCCCACGGAGGCACTGCCAACCACAGAATCCCAACTTGGATACAACGAATGCCCTGAGGGGAGAATAAATGACCCGAGCCTGTCAAACAGAGATGACTAGGCCAGGATTTAACACACAGATATGAGGAGAGATGGTGTGACTAAAACAGTCTGTGGCCAGGCTCCGAGGCGAAGACCTTGAGAAAGAAAGTGGCAAGCACGGGCAAAGGGCCGTGACAAGTGCTGAGTGCCCAGGACCCCCAGAGGGGAGCTGGGCAACACACGGCTCTCTCCGGCGTGCTCCGGCGGCGGCAGAGGTGCTGTCACTCACTCTGGCCAGGCACTTGGCTGACAGAACTGAAGAGGCGTCTATGGTGATATTTTTCTTTTGTACCAAAATGTTAATTGTATGTTAATAAATAAAGTTGCCTGGGGGTCAGAGCTATTATCAAGCCATAGGAAAGCAGGGCAGTGGTGGTGTACGCTTGTGATCACAGCACTTGGTAGACAGAGCTAGGTAAGTCTCTGTATGTTCAGGGATACAGCCAGCATTGGATACACATGCCTTTAATCTCAATACCAACCATAGAACACCTGGAGGTCTATACAAACAGGCCATGATGAGGTAGTCCTGTGGTTGGGTTTACAACCAATGAGAAGGCAGAACAGAGACTATATAAAGACTTTAACACAGGAAGTAGGGGCTCCTTCAGAGAGGTAGGACCACTGCAGGAGGAAGGGTAAGGTTTTAGCTCTTAGCTCTGACCTCTTGGCTTTCTTCTTTGCATTGGTTCTGTGTTTCTTATTTATAAGACGGTTGGTTACATCTACAGGCGTCCTTTTCCCATCAGTTCACACTGTCATGTGAACTGGGCAAAGTGCTGAACATAAGTGACTGTTGAGTGCTCAGCCTGAAATGGGACATCTCCATCCATCACTCCCTCTGAGGGGCACGGAAGGCAGGTGGACAGGAACGGGAAGAATGGAAAAGCTGAGGATGGTAAGGGGTGCGGTGAATCAGTCTCCCAGACACGACGTGGCTAAAACACCGATGAACTCATAGACGGCTGTGGCCACCTGCACGAGAGCCTCATAAGATCAAGCCAGCCAACTTTCCATCCTGGGTCGGGGAGGAGTTCATGAGGCTTCACCTGGTGACCCAGGGAGCTCTCGGCAGTTGATGGTTGCTGGGGGAGGGACAGTCACTTTCTTCAGTTGTGAGGACACTGGAAAGTTCTGCCCATGCAACAGTCAACAGTCCTCATCTGTGCTTATCCAAGTAGCCTTAGTTAAACTCAGCAGGAGGGACACGGACACACACACACAAGCAAAACACAAAAGATGAAAATAGGGTTTGTTGGGAAGAAGGGTTCAGTGTGGGACAGGGGAGAGGGTAGTTGGGGTGAAAATGAGCAAGATACATTATATACATGCATGATATTGTCAAAAATGTAAGTATAATGTATTTTATAAAAATATAAAAAATCATCGTGTGTGTGTGTGTGTGTGTGTGTGTGTGTGTGTGTGTGTTTCATGTCTACAAGCCTGTGCTGAGCTGCTATAGCAACCGCATCCTCCAGAGGAAGAGTTACTTCCTTTGTATTTGCGTGGATATCCTTGGATCAGCCCCAGGTCTAATTACCTGCTGAGACAAAGGTGCTCTCAAGACAGAGGTGCGGTTCTGACCAGCTGCCAGAGCACAGTCCTCCGAACCAAAAGGTCAGGAGCGGTGGGCCTTCCAAGACCAATTAGGAAAAGAATGCCTTCTATAAATAAGGCTCCTGCGGACCTAAATCACATGTCCCCATGGCAACAAGATGACGAGGGTGGCAGCACCCAGGCTGGGACACTGCATTGTATTTCAGAACTGTTGTTATTTTGTGTGTGCATGTGTACACATGTATGGAGACCAGTGTGCGTGTGTACACATGTATGGAGATCAGTGTGCATGTGTACACATGTATGGAGATCAGAAGACAACTTGTGGGAGCCGGTTTTCTCCTTCCACCATGATTCCACACTTAGTGCAAGTGCCTTTATTGGATAAGCCATCTTTTTGGCACTGAGAAGCTATACTTTAAAAAGAGCTATATGAGAATGTCATAATATGTTCTGTAGTGACAGGAACAATCATTGGATACCCCAAAGAAACTTCTATAGCTTCCATGGGCCAACAAGATGGCTCAGTTGTAAAACACCCTTGCCGTACAAGCCCAATGACCTGCGTTAGATCCCCATAACCCAGTTAAAGGTGGAAAAAGAAGACCAACTCCACAAAGTTGTCCTGTGGCTTTACATGCAGAACATGCACATGTGCCCCACCCCCACATACACACCCACACCCACTAATAATAATAAATAATAATAATAATAATAATAATAATAATAATAATAGAGAAATCTCAGTGTCCAGCAGCCTTGCTGAGGTGCTGTGTGAGCTGCAGGCTGGACCAGGCTCCCTTACTCCTGAGGTCCATTCCTAGAACACTCATCCCTCCCCGATATAGCACCCAAGGCAGCTGGTGGAACGGTAAGCTTCCCTGAGGAGGCTATGGTCACTGCAGGCTCAGGAGGCAGAGCTATGGATGGCACACAGTTCCACTTCTTCCTAGTGACCTTCCAGATGGCTAAACAGACAGGTTCTAATGCAGCGGCTCTCAACCTGTGGGTCGTCACCCCTTCGGCAAAGCTCCATCTCTAAAAACGTTTACGTGACGATTCATAACAGTAGCAAAGTTACAGTTATAAAGAAACCATGAGAGTAATGTTATGGCTGAGGTCAGCACAACCTGAGGAACTGCATTAAAGGGTCACAGCACTGGGAGTCGAGAGCCACTGCTCTACAGGCAGGTGATCCTGCATTTGAACCAGGGATGCACTGGACCTGCACAGGAATGCAGAAAGGCCTGAGCCTCTGGAACCTACACTTTCTCCATCTGCAACATGGATACAATGTTATATACTTATTTACCCAGCACAAGCACTGCAGTATTCAGTGAGGTGTCCAGATAATAGAATGTCATCCACATTGACACCAACAGACAGGTACAAGGAGGTGTGAAGACAGAGGGAGGCCATAAACAAGAGACAGCTTGGAAGAATCAGATCATCCTGGGCCAGAGAGATGCTCCTGGAGTAAAGGCTCTTGTCACCGTGCCTGACATAAGTTCAATCCTAGGAGCCACATGGTGGGAGGAGAGAACCAAGTCCAGAGAGTTGCCTTTGACCTCCACAAGTAAGCTATGGCATGCACACACCCCCTCTTCCCTAAGCATACACAAGCACACAAGTTAATAAGGTGTAACAAGAGAAAGAATTAAATGTTCTTTTAGAGTTGAAAAAAATATTTTAGATGCTTGGGAGATGGTTTAGCACTCCTACAGGTGGAAACAGAATTTTCTGGAAGCAAATGGACCAGCAAGCCTGTACAAGCCAGCACAGAGCAAAACAAGAGATTTACTTCAAACAACATAGAAGGTAATGACCTGAGGTTGTCATTTGAGCTCTACATACGTGCTGTGCACACATGTGCACATATCACACACACACACACACACACACACACACACACACACACACACACACACA
>CABHPH010001225.1:1499-12773 GCA_902168325.1 Peromyscus nudipes | reverse complement strand
GGAAGCTAGGGAACAACCTTGTTCCTCAGGACACGGTCCACCTTGGTTTTCAAGGCAGGGTCTCCCATCGGCTTGGAACTCACCCAGTAGGCTTAGTTTAGGCTGGCTGGCCAGGGAGCCCCAGGATCTCCCTGTCTCCACCTCCCCAGCGCTGGGGTAACAAGTGTGTGCCTCCACTCTGGGCTTTTTCTGTGGTTCTGGGAACTGGACTCAGTTCCTCATGCTGCAAAGCAAGCACTCTTGACTAAGTGGCCGCTCCAGCCCCAGCTTTTCTTTGAACTGGTGCTAGGAAACAGGTGCTGACCAGCACCCGCTACGTACCTGCCATATTCCAAAAGCGTGGAGTGGACTCGGGACTCCTCGTCCAGCAGCTCCTCTGCTCCCTGCTGCCGTCTGTACTTGCGACGGGGCTTGTAAGTGTCCTGAGGGGACGAGAAAGGCAAGGCATGGAGCATGAGAGGCTCCCCTGGACTGTGGCTGGGTGCCTCCAGCCAGTCAGGGCAGTAGACCTTTCCTACAGAATGGGGGCACCTGGTTAGCTCACATCAGGGGCCACAGACACAGAGTCTAGGTGTGATAAATCGAATGGTCAACTCGACACAACCGAGACTCACCCTGTCTAGGTCAGGCTGGCCTGTGAGCATGTCTGGGGGGACTGTCTTGATTGCCTTCAACCACGTGGGAGGACTGAGCCTGAAAGTGGGTGGCACCACTCGCTGAGGGTGGGCCCTGGACTGGATAGGAGAAGAGAAAGCAGGCTGAGCGCTGGGCCTGTGTGCATTCATTCTGCTCGACTGTGACGTGACTGACTGCCTTTGGTTCCCGCCTTGAGTGCCCCACAGTAAGGGACCGTCACCGGGAAGTTCAAGCCTTCGGTTCCTGCCTTGAGTGCCCCACAGTTCCAGAGTACTGTTACTGACTCATGTGCTGCCACATCTGGCTTTTATATTCAGGGCTGAGGGACAGAGCTAAGGCCATTTTAACAGTGTTTCCTTAATTCCACATTTTATACTGTGACTGTTAGTTTTTTTGTTTTTTGTTTTTTTAAGGTTTATCATGTACACAGTGTTCTGTCTGCAGGCCAGAAGAGGGCACCAGATATCATTACAGATGGTTGTGAGCCACCATGTGGTTGCTGGGAATTGAACTCATGACCTCTGGAAGAGCAGCTAGTGCTCTTAACCGGCGAGGCATCTCTCCAGCCCAACTGTTAGTTTTAATTGTCAATGCAACACAATCTAGAATAACCTGGGAAGGGACTCTAATAAAGACTTGTCTGAATCAGTTCAGCCTGTGGTCACGACCAGGAGGAATATTTTTTGAATCCTCAGTCCAGTTAAGCACCATTTGCTGAGCAGAGAAGGTTGACTGAGGACTAAGCGTGCATGCACTTGTTCTCTCTGCTCTGACTGTGGATGTGCCCAGCTGTTTCAAGTTCCTGCCTTGACCCCCAACAATGATGGACTCCCAGCTGGAATGGTGGCCTCAAATCAACTCCCTCTGGCCTTCTGTTGGGGTATTTTATTGAGACAACAGGGAGGAAATGATAGCATGTAGCCTGCTTCTAAACAAGGAACAATAAAAACCAGCAAGCACAGAAACAAAGCACTCATTATGTTATCTTCACCAAGGACATTCATATCATAGTTTATGTTTAGCCTTAAAAACATTTTTGGCGCAGTGAAAGGAAGGAAGCCATATATTTTTTGAATAGAAAAGAAAGATCCCAGCACTATCCACTGGAGAGTCTAGACTTCTGCTCTACGGAGCCCCTCACACACAGCACCGGACCCCACAGACGCATCTCTTCAATGCCTCTTGTTTTATGATCAAGCTTCCTGCCTTCACTGTTCCGTTATCCAAATTCCTGCCTATTCTTATCGTAGCACCAGCCTGTTAAGTTCCTCTGTTTTATTAGAATCACACCACATCTCTAGATGACATTAGAAGAGCAATATCTTTATGATACTGTCTTGTTTTGAAATACAGAAGGGCTCGTGTCTCCTCTGGTCTTCTGAACATGGCTTTTCAAGTGAACAGTCATTAAATGGCAGACCTACCCACAACCCCAGCCACAAACCAGAACACTATCAGACATGCACACCAACCAATCTTCCAAAGGGTCTCTACACAGCGAAGGAGACTTCAATTCTTTCAGAATCTAGCACTGGAAAAGCAAAATGGTTGTTGTGGTATGAATGTTGTGGTATGAACCCACAGGCTTGAGGGTTTGAATACTCGGTCCCAGCTGTCCTGTTTGGGAAATTATGGGGCCTTCAGGAGGCGCAGCCTTGATGGAAGAAGTATGTGACTGGAGTGGCTTTGAGGTTGGGCCTACTTCCTGTTCTCTCTCTGCTTCCTGTGTGTGGATGAAATGTGACTTCCCCATCATGATGGACTCCATCCCTCTGAATCTGTAAAACCAAAATAAACCCTTTTTTGTCTAAGTTTCTTTCTGTTGGGGTATTTGTCACAGTAACAAACTCTCCAGAGGGTCACACCTGTAAATAAAAATGCTCTTAAACTTAAATAACAAAAAGCTTAAGAAAACTAAAATGCCCTGTACCTTTTTGCTGACCTTAAAAATTACTAGATTTTTCTTCCCCTCTTTTATGACAAAGACTGGCCTTAAACTCCTTGTCTTAAGAAATTCTCTTGCTTCAGCCTCCAGAGCAGATGGGACTACAGGTTCAAGCCTGGCTAGAGTTGTTTTAGTTTATAAACATACAATACAATACAATAAATATAGATCTATTTTATATGGCATACCTTTGGGTTGAATGTGCACATGTATGTACATGTGCATATATATGACATCTATCTATCTATCTTGAACAAAATGTGTGTCATGATGTGTGAACATGTGTGTGAACATGAACAGAACATGTTCAATAACCACTCCTTCTGATGGCCTGATTTGTCATTTTACCTCCAGTAAATGTCCTTCCTGACTGCTAAGACGGCAGTCAGTAATCTCTCAGGAAAACCCTCCTGGGGCTCTGTACGTGGGCCGGTGGACACTGTGCCCATACGTGCTTGTCCCTAGCCGACCCCACGGTCAGCACTTCGACAGCCCCTTTAAAGCAGTGATTTACTCTAGTGAAACTGTTTGCTGGGGATAATCTAGCTTACTGAGCCTTAGTTTACTTTTCTTTATGAAAAGTTTCAAGTATCCGTGACACACACACAATCTCACTTGTTAAAACATGTATTCACTGTATGTGTGCTCACGTTTGTGCATGCAGAGGTCAGAGGTCAGCCTATGGGAGTCGGTTCTTTCTATAGGGATGGAACTCAGCCTTCACCGGCCCATCTCATATTTTTTGCAGAAATTATCCAGCACGATGCTTGAGGGCTGTTCTCATAAAGTTCTGCCCCAAATATCCCCTAGTTCATCCCAGCGTCTACACAAATAGCCAGCTATAAATAACACAAACCAGACTTACACAGAAATGAAACCAGAATGAACCTCTGACACTGTGACTGCAGGTAATTTAATTTCCACCAAGCTCTCCCGTTATAATAGCGCTGCATAATTGAGCTGAACTGCTATTCTCCTCAGTTACCACTGAGAGAGCCAATGACTCAAGACAGGAAATTGGATTCTTCTAAAAAAAAATAAAAGACTTCAAAACAATAGCATGGGGAAACCCAGAGCCAAGGGGGACTGCCTGCTCTGCAGAGCGACTGGCTCTGTGTACACCTGAAGCATGTAGCTTCACATGCACCTTACCTTCGGTACTTAGACACCACCATGAGGCAGAGGCAGAGCATACAGTATTATTTTCAATGTACTATTAAAGAAACAGGGGCTGGGGATGCAGCTCAGTTGATAGAGTGCTTGCCAGGCCTTCGTGAGGCCCTGGGTTCCATCCTCAGAACCGCATAAACGGGGTATGGTATAACATGCCTGTAAGTGAGCACTCCTGAGGCAGAGGAAGTGGATCAGAAGTTCAATGTCATCCTCAGTTACAGTGATGTCAGGGGCAGTTGGGGGGTACATGAGACCCGGTCTCAGTAAAAAACAAAACAAATCAAACCCCAACAAATGAAATAATCTGTCTAAGATCCTAGGATAGTTATTGGGCCCAGGATAGTATTCTCCTAGGACACCGTTAGGATAA
This sequence comes from Peromyscus nudipes, assembly GCA_902168325.1. NCBI lineage: Eukaryota > Metazoa > Chordata > Mammalia > Rodentia > Cricetidae > Peromyscus > Peromyscus nudipes. Next base: position 8,649 of record CABHPH010001225.1, on the reverse strand, counting down.
TATTAGCCTAGGATAGCACTGGGCCTAGGATGGCATTAGCCTAAGAGAGCATTAGCCTACAATAACATTAGGATTAGTGCAGCATTAGCCTAGGATAGCACGAGGCCCCAGATATCTTGGCTTCTGATCTCAAGGCTCTTCTACTAACTTGCATGTACTAGTCACTTTAGCATGTATGGGCCAAGGGCCGCCTCCCTAGCTGGTCTTCTCACAAGACTCATTGTACAATCTGTAGCTGAGGTACGGTTTGCTGGAACAATAAAGACCTAACGCCAGCTGCTATTACAAGCCAACTGTAAAGAGCTACTATTAAATCAGTCTTCAGAGCGACAGGCACCTTTCCCCATCTCTGCCACTAACCGCCCCTGTGATGGTGAGCAAGCCAGCTCCCTTCAATGGGTCTCAGCTAGTTCTTTTTCGATGTAAAAGGAGGGTGAACTAGCAGATTTTACAGGACATGCCCAGTGTCTCATTCACTGTTAACATGATTGTGTCGATTTCAAGTCTGAGAGTAACAAACGATACTGTTTGACATATGACTATGTTCGCTTTTTAAAGTTACATAGGGCCAGCCACATGGCTAGTGGGTAAGAAAGAGTCCTTACCCGCTGAGCCTTATGACTGCGGATTAATCCCTGATTAAACCCACAAGGTGGAAGGAGTACCCCATAGTATGTGGGTGCCCACACATGTATACATACACAATAAAGAAACCAAAACGTTTTTAAAAGTTTATACAGAATCAACTTACTATTTTTTTCCTTTTGTACATGTGTTTGTTTGGGGGTACACATAACTGTGGAGGCTACAGGGGCGCCATGGAGTGCTCCTCAGTCACTTTCTACCTTTGTTGTGTTAAATTACCTTTTACTGATTCGTTTGCTTACTTTGTGGGTGTGCATATGCCTGCATACGCCCCCACGCAGACACATGCACTGGTGGGAGGCTTTATGAGATAGGGTCTCTCACTTTTACCAAAATCACTTATTTGGCGAGGTTGTCTGCCAGCATGCTCCAGGGACCCCCCTGTCCTATCTCTTGCCAGCTGGATGTAAGCTCATGTCCCCCATGCCTGGCTTTCTCATGTGGGTTCTCGGGAGCCATCTCCCCAGCCACACTGTTTTGCTCTAAGCACATGACAGCCCAGCACTGGCTGCTCCGTACACACTGCCCACCACTCTTGCTATCTGTTTATAGACAACACATGCAGAGTTTAAATTTTTATTACACTATTTATCTTACGTGCACAGCTGGGGGAGGGCGCACACGGACGCCATGGCGCACATGTAGAGGTCAGAGGACAGCCTGTGGGAGTCGGTTCTCTCCTTCCACCAGGGATTCAGGGCATGGAAATCAAACTTGGGTTGTCAGCTTAGTAAGCGTCCTTACCACAGAGCCACCTCACTGGTCCGTAGCTAACAAGGCACTAAGTGACAGGGACGGGATGACACTGAATGGGGACTCTTCAGATACTTTCCCTCCCTCCCTCTGATCATCTCTCCGCGCCGGCTCTGACATTTTGCCTTGGCAAGTGATAAGGACATGTAAATGGCATTAAAAAGTTAAGGTGACCCTTAAAACAGAGAGCTCCTGTGTGTCGTCGGATGGCAGCTTTCCTCGTGGGGACAGTTACAGCTGCTTTCATCTGTCACCGTGACACCCCTGAGCCCGAGTCCGAAACGGCAGGGCAGGGAGAACAGCACCGACCTCCGAATGTCAAACTCCGATCGCTGCCCTCTCAATCGCCAGGGACAGCTTCTTTATGGAAATCCGAGAAGTAAAGCGCCACTACCAACCCTGCGCTCCACACTCGAAGACTCCAGCGGGTCACAACACGCCCTGCTCAAGAGGAAGCTGTCTCCGCTGACCTTAACTCCCTCATCCTCACAGCCTAGCACAGCTCTTCCAGTTTCCTGCTGCTGTGATAAAAAACTGTGACAAGAAGCAGCTTAGGGAAGGGAGGGACTATGTAGCTCGTAACTCTAGGTTACGGTCCACCACCGCAGGGAAATCAAGGCAGGTAAAGGACAGCTGGCCACATCCACGGTCAGAGCAGAGAGAAGTGCATGATGCACCCGCTTGCTTGCCGGTGCTCAGCTCAGTTCTCCACTCTTCCACCGTCCAGAAACCCATCTATAGAACGGCGTTGCCCACAGCAGGCTGGGTCTTCCCACATCAATTAACAGTGAAGACAATTTCCCCATAGGCCAGCCTGTTCTAGACCATCCCTCATGGAGACTGTCCTCCTACGTGATTCTAGATTGGGTCAAGTGGACACAAAGCGGACCATTGCAGCATCTCTAACAGACACTCTTCAGTCTAGAAGCTGTAAGTAAACCGCTTCCCACCCTCCAGGGCACCACACGTGCTCAAACCCAACCCCAAAAGCAAACAGCTGTAACTTACAACCACCCTCCTTCTAATTTTTCACATTAATGAAACAGCAAACAGAACAAAAGCCCCTGGATACCAACTGATGGAGATGCTGAGACAGATAGACAGACAGATCAAAGCCCCTGGATACTAAGTATCGGAGACGCTGAGACAGACAGACAGTACTCATTTGTGCATGCTTCTCCAGACACAGACCCCACCTCGCCCCGTGTCTGTTTCCATGAGCAGAGCTCTCCTGCGGACCCTGCCTTCTTCTCATGGATCCAGCACAGGTGCCACCTCCAGGCTGCATGAGTCTGTACCAAATTGTGTGGCTAAGCTGGGTGTGGCGGTGCACACCTGCAATCCTGGCACTTGGGAGGAGGTTGAGGCAGGAGGACTAACGTAATTTCGAGGAAGTCAATGGGGTATATGGCAAAACTTCGTCTCAAAAACAAATCTTTGAAGATTTTCTATCACTTTCTACAATGGCACGGAGCCTACAAACAAGGACGCAGTGGCGCAGGCCGTGCGTGTCACTTGAGTCCTGCACGTCTCTGACCACCAAGTGACATGCTGTTTTCGGTGTCACCACTTTGGGACGACACAAACTTAAGTCCAGAGTTATTTTTCTGAAAAGATTCCCTAGCGAGCTCACAAAGCCGGCGGACAAACTCAACTTCTAACTTTACAGTGCAACCCCGTCATCTGCATTAAACACACATTTCATATTTAAGCTGGGGGACTTAGTGTTACTATTATTGGTTTTTCAAGACAGGGTTTTTCTGTGTAATAGCTCTGGCTGTCCTGGAACTCGCTCTGTAGACCAGGCTGGCCTCAAAAGAACCTCCTGCCTCTGCCTGCCAAGTGCTGGGATTAAAGGTATATACTACCACTACCCAGCCAGGGTGGCTTATTATTAACTAATATAAAGCACTAATTTAAACACCAAAAAAGTAGTTCAGCTGGGGAAGGGCTCAGTGGGTAAAAGCACCTGCCAAAGAAACATAAGGACGTGTGCAACAGCCCTGGCTGTCCTGGAACTTGCTCTGTAGACCAGGCTGGCCTCAAGCTCACAGAGATCCACCTGCCTCTGCCTCCTGAGTGCTGGGACTAGAGACATGCACCACCACCCAGCTTAATTTGAAAATCTTTAATCTTAGCTCTTCCACCGGGATAGACAATGAAGACAGGAGAATCACCAGAAACTCTCAGGCCTGCTTTACACAGCCAAGAAACATCAAAAATACTTTCTTAAGGTGAAAGGTGAGGACTAACACCTGAGCTCATCCTCTCTCCTACGGTCAAAGCCTTGCAAATGAGATCAAATAGAATGTTAGATGTGTTACGACACAATGAAGTCACAAGCCAGATGCACAGTACACTGTGTGCTGCTTCTGAAGGAGAGAACTGGGCACTGGGCACAGAGGCTCTATTCTCTTCAGCTCAAGGCCAGAGGCTTTCGTCTCCCAGCTCAGGCTCAGAGCATCTTAACAAGGCTCCCCACCCCCACCAGGGAAGTGGATCACGTGTAAGACTCCAGTGATCAAAATGCACCACATATGGTGACTTTCCCGCGTAAGCTCAAAGCTACTTTGTCTTCCCAAAGCCATCACGGGATGGGGGCGGGGCAGTGAGCTCCATTCACCATCTCCAGTTCATTGTCCCTTCTCAAGAGCTGTTACTACTCCTGACACTGGTGTACGAAGGGGAGCTTTGCGTTCTAATCTCTCTCCCTTAAAACTGGAAGTAAGGACTTGGGGCATGCCGGTGGGTGCCTGTGTCCTGGTGCTGAGTGTGTAGAGCAGGCAGAGATACTAACACACACCCTTTGCTGCCAGCTCCTGGGTGACATGTGACGTCTACACGGGCTGTCTGAAGGCTATGCCGTGCTGGGACAGAAGCACACGGGCAAGGGGACTTACAGAGAGGTCAACAACGGTCTTGATGGCCTTGTCCTTTCTCTTTATGAAGTCATCATCCTGCAAGACAAAACATAGGAATTCAACCAGTTCTACTGAGGACTAAACTCAGCTGGACATACAAAGCTCCCTTAGCAAACAATTGCTCATCACTGCTGTGCATGAATTAGTACAAATTTGCATTTGTGTCATGCATGCGCAGGTACGTGTGTGTGTGTGTGTGTGTGTGTGTGTGTGTGTGTACGCATGTGGAGGGGAGAAGACAAGCAAAGTTGTTCTTCCTCTGGTGCTGTCCACACTTCAATTGTTTGGAGAGAGTCTCTCACTGCCTTGAAGCTGGCCAAATAAGCTAAGCTGGGTAGCCTGAGAACCCTAGGGACCTGCCTGTCTCCACCTCCCCAGGGCTGGTACTACAACCTAGCTTTTAAAAATGTCGATTCAGGAATTAAATTCAGTATCTCTTGCTTACCAGGAGCTATCTCCCCAGCTCTCGATTTTCTTATACGTTGGAATATATCTCCCATGGGAAAAAGCTAGGGCCTCTGCAAATAACACTGACATGGCCTTACAGCAAGTAAGAGAAATGAGAGGCCATGGAGAGCAGTGATTCAGACAACCCCCTGCATGCCCAGTCCTCAAAAGCAACGAATGCTCCAGTAAGAACCTAAACGCTAAGCCTCAGTTCTTCCATCTGTAAAACAGGGCAGCAGCGCCTACCTGACGGAGCATTTGTCAGCATGCAGAAGGAAGGCAACGATGTGCCAGAGCATTTGATGGTGCTGAGTATCCTTACTGTTGAAATCATCATAAACTGTGCCTACAGGAAATGTGCCACACAAGTAGTCTCCTAAAAAGCTTTTTACAAAAATAGAATCGTGGGCCGAGGAGGTGGCTAAGTCGGTAGAGCACGCGTCCCACAGGCATAAAGCCCTGAATTGGACACACCCAAGGACCCACGTAAAAATAAGCCAGGCAACGTGGCACATATTTGTAAGCCCGGCCCTGGGAGGATCAATCAGTCTAGATGAGTCTGTGAGCTCTAGGTTCAGGGGAGACCTCTCAATAATGAGAGAAAAGAAAATAGAAAAAAGGAGGGATGGAGAGTGACTGAGGGAGGTACCCATGTCAATCTGTGGGCTCTACACACAAAAGTACACACACACACACACACACACACACACACACACACACACACACACACGACAATGCATGTAATACACGCAACTTCGTCAAAGCAATTCTGAGAACAACAGAACTGTAGAGATTTACCCTCTACACCATCTAAAGAGCAGCTGTAATGAAGCACGAGGCTGTTCAGAGGTGCCAAGTGGAGGGTGGGGTGCAGGAGAACCTACATGCACCCTACCTCAGGACTCCCTCAGTGCACACTCACACCAGCAGGGAACAAGTAGGTAAGAGCACACACAATCTGGCTGGAGGTGCTTCCTCTGTAGTGGGCAGTTAATATCGAGAATTATGACCGGCCAGGCTGCCAAAGGTAAGTGCCTGCTGAGTGCTCAGCCCTAAAGGAGACGTGCAGGTCCGCTGCTGCACAGCTCGGGGACAACACAGAGAGAATGTACGCTGGAGGATGGGAGGGGAGCCATGAAACACATGACATGGCTGCTGCACCCGTGAGCTCACTGCACCTGTGACCACTGCCCAAGATCAGCCAACGTCCCAGCAGGCAGCACTAACTGAACCAGTGGGGGAATGGAAAATAAGGGAGGAGGCATGGGTGTGGGAAGGGCACGTGCTAGAGACCGTCCAGGGTGCGTAGGAAGGAGCTGCAAGTAGATGATCGTATCTACTTATACAGGTATAAAACTCAAGATTAAAAGGGAGAAAAAAACCCAGCAAGCTGGAGAGTGGCTCAGTGGTTACAAGCTCTCACTGCTCTTGGAGGACACAGTCGGCTGCCTAGTGTGCATGTCAGGTGGCCCACAACCTCCTAGAGCTTTGGCTCCAGGGAACATGCCTTCTTTGGCTTCCTCAGGCACTTGCACTCATGTAAACACACAAACACACACACAATACAAATTAGATAAAAAAGAGAGAAAGAGAGGAGAGAGAGAAAGAGAGAAAGAAAGAGAGAGAAAGGAAGGAAGGAAGGAAGGAAGGAAGGAAGGAAGGAAGGAAGGAAGGAAGGAAGAAAGAAAGAAAGAAAGAAAGAAAGAAAGGAAGAAAGGAAGAAAGGAAGAAAGGAAGAAAGGAAATGAAACATACCAGGACTGAAAAACTCGTCATAAATGAGGAAGTGGCGCACGGTACTGACCTCCGGGAGGCTGTAGGTCTTCTGGAACTGGGATATAGAATAGGAGCGGATGTAGTCACCCATTTCCTCCTTTGTTTCTATAGCTCGCTTCACCAGCCACTGGGGAGAAAGTGAGGAAGTGTGAGGTGAGGAGACATATGTGTATCTCCCCCGGGAAAAGTTTTATCACACAACACATGCACAAACATAAATATGCACAATACACACACACACACTCTGTGGACAGTGCGCGCACGCACACACACACACACATACACACACACACCCTGTGGACAGTACACATACACACACACACACACACAACCTGTGGACAGTGCACACACACACACACACACACACTGTGGACAGTGCGCGCACGCGCACACACACACACACACACACACATACACACACACACCCTGTGGACAGTACACATACACACACACACACACACACACACACACACACACACCCTGTGGACAGTGCACACACACACACACACACACACCCTGTGGACAGTGCACACACACACAAACACATACACACACACTGTGGACAGTGCACACCTACAAACCCACCCTGTGGACAGTGCACACACACA
>CABHPH010001224.1:37135-51902 GCA_902168325.1 Peromyscus nudipes | reverse complement strand
GTGGAAACCCCTTGGGTGAATCTGCAGATTTCTGGTCCTCTTACTACCCTGACCTGTACCTCCCGCCCCCTGTGCCAGGTGCTTCTTCGTGGGTCTGACTCTAACCTACCCTGCCCCACCTGAACTCTGGTTCTGGACTGGCAAAAGGGGGTTCTGGGCGTTGGATTCACTGAAGGGCACTGTGCGTTGAAGAGCACGTTCAGGCCCCGGCTTCCAGATGTGGATTCCGACAGACACCTGGTGGCAGGCCATACATAGGGCTTCTTCCTGAGACAGACCTGGGCGTTCATCAGTAGTTTCAGTGAAGATACAGGTAAGTGACAGATGACAACGCACTCGGGGAAAAGAGAATGCCGGACACTTCGTATCAGAAGTTAGTAGACCTGGCGGCTGTGTCCAAACTCGCCACTGGACATACCTAAATCCAGCCAAGTCAGGCCGTGTGCCGAACACTTTCCAAGACCCGAGTCACCAGACTCAGGCTTATGGCCCTTCCTTTTCCCATTCTCTTGCTAAGACTAAGACTGGCCTCTCATCCATCACCCTTAAATGTGCTCCACTCAACATGGCACACCTCAGCTCTAAGGTCTCCTCGGCCTTAAAGCTTACCAGTATCCATTCTCCACACCACACCTCAGAAAGTAACCCTTTCCCGTGATGCCCCGGTGGAGAAGGAGCAGTCTTGGAAGGTACAGTATTAGCTATGAGACCCAGAAGAGTCACGGTGGATCATCGTGAAATTCCCACAGCAGGAACTCTGACGACCACATTTAGGAGGGGAGAGAGGAAAGGAAAAGGAAAGTTCCGGAGGGGAAAATGTATCAAGGCTAGACTCGGGAGGGGGTGGCTCGGCTGAACCTGAAGCTGGGGTTCAAGGCATTGTACTGCAGGGGCAGCGTGTCGGGGGTCTCTAGCCACAGAGCACAAGCCATGTTCATGCATCCCTTCCAGAATTCTACCTTTTCCTTTAACCACTCTCATGAAATCCCACCTTGTCCCTGAGGATGGGGGCCAGAGAGGGCAGGGGCCAAGACCAAGAGGGGACAGGCTCTCACCCAGCAGCAGCAGCAGCATTAGCAGCAGCGCAGACTCCAAGCAGCAGGCCATAAGGATTGGCAGCCCCAGCTGGACAGGTGCCTCCTTCCTAGGACCTCCCAAGCCTGGAGGGCAACGGGCACCCTGGCGTCTGGACTGACAGATGTGCCCCCAGCTTTTGAGAGGAACCTTTATAGAGGAAGTCACACCCTGCTCTTCACTTTGTCCCCACCCCCAGACTCTACCTGCAGGTGGAGCCAGTCCCTAAGCCAGGGCCTGAAATGGCCTGAGTGGATCCAGAGCACTAGATTGATTGCCTGTTGTACACAAGCACTTGGCTCCTAGTGGGAACAGTCCCTCCTGGGGGGGGGGGCAGAGGGGAGCTTCCTGAGACCCCAAAATTAAACAAGAGTTAAGCCTCACGTGTCCAGGAAAGCTGAAATGTGTGAGGACAAGGAGGGATTTCATGAGAGTGGTTAAGGGATGGAATTCTGGAAGAGATGCACGAACATGGCCTGTGCTCTGTGACCAGGGACCCGACATGCTGCCCCTGCTGTATAAAGCCTTGAACCCCAGCTTCAGGTTCAGCCGAGCCACCCCCTCCCAAGGCTAGCCTTGGTACCGGTGCCCCTTCTCAAGGTTCTAGAAGCAGCTGTGGAGAGAAGACATCCCTGATGGGCAGGGCTACCTGCCAGCCACACAGAGAGCTTTAGGGCTGCAGGTTCGAAAGTCACCACCCATGTTTGGGCTGGTGTTTTGGTGACATCCATGCCCCTGTAAGTAGCCCATCTTCACTCATATTATTTTTAGTAATCCCCACAAACTCGTATAGTTGCCAAGTTGGACTTTGGTAGAATCATTTCTTTGACCTACTGTCAGCTCCCTGTCTGAGATGAATAAGCGTTTGTGTTGTATCTCCTCAGGAAGCCTCACACACCCCCATACACACCCAGCAACACCCAGCAACTCCAGGAGAACTTGTTTTAGGAAGTCAGTTGTTCTTTTTTCTTTCTTTATAATCTTATTGTCAGCTTTTCATTCACTGGTTTTACACTTATAGAAAAGTTGTAAAGACACTGACGCCCCCACAGACTCTAAACCCAACTCTCTGATGTGGTCACAGCAAGAGGATCAACACTCAGAAATTAATACTGATGCAACACTATGAGTAAACTATAGGTCATTTAAATTCTCCAGTTTTCCCATGAATGGCCTTTTTCTGTTCCAGGACCGGGGCATAGTGGGATATGCTTGTAAGCCTAGCACTTGGGATCAGCACTTGGGGAGGTAGAGGCAGAAGGATCAGGAGTTTGAGGCCAGCCTGGGCTACACTGAGATCTTGTTCTTAAAAAAAAAAAAAAAACAAGGTGGCAAGATGGCTCGTTGCATAGACTGCTGTCATCAAGCCTGACACCGAGTTCAGTCTGGACCCACACAGCAGAAGTGAACCAACCTTCTAAATTTATTTTTCACTTTCTCCCACTGGCTGCCTTTTTACACTTGATGCAGAAAACCCAGGAAGGGCTTCCTGGCAGGTGCAGCCTGATTGGGCTCCTTCCTTTACCAGGCATCCACCTCCCATTTGTCATCTTTTCTTAACCTTCCAAGAGCCACTAGGTCCTCCCAGGCCCTCCCAGCTCACCGAGGCTGAGGGCCAGGAGGTGCCCTATACTAGAAACCCCACCCACAGTTTTCCAGCATCCTTATTGCCACATGACAGAGCAAGGACTTGAACTCTTCAATGTCAGGAATAGCAAACCCACCATCTCTCTTACCTCTGGCCCCCGAGAAGGCCACCGTTGCCATTTCAGAGCCACACACACCACCAACCATCCCCCTGCTGTCTTGGAAGTAGAAGTAGGTGAGGGCCAGGGTTGATTTCCAGCTTTACCTTCTTTTCAGACCCTGGGGGTCTTTTGTTCCTGGAGCCTGAGGAATTCTCAGGTAAAACTTCCAGCAGACACAACAGTGTGGAGGGGGAGGGGGAGAGGGAAACCTAGGCACCTGCACCACAGCAGAAAGAACAGTGTGTGTGGGTGGGGGGGGGGCAGACACAGGCACCTGCACCACAGCCGATAGAACAGTGTGAGGGGGGCAAGGGGGCGGACCCAGGCACAGACAGTAAGGCAAAGGGTGCTGAAGCAGGACCAGGTTCCTGTGGCAGAGTTGGGGTCCCTCTGAGAATGGGGTTATTTGATGACAGCATAAACCAGGCTCTAGGTTTTTGTTTTGTTTTTGTTTTGTTTTGTTTTGTTTTGTTTTTCGAGACAGGGTTTCTCTGTAGCTTTTCCAGTGCCTGTCCTGGATCTCACTCTGTAGACCAGGCTGGCCTCGAACGCACAGAGATCCGCTTGGCTCTGCCTCCTGAGTGCTGGGATTAATGGCATGTGCCACTGCCTCCCGGCCAGGCTCTAGATTCTAACATTACATTCTCTAACGTTGCAGCTACAGCTTATCCGGGATGAATCTATATGTATCGTGAGGACTCCATGGCTCCTACCACCTCATTCCTTTTTGTACCCTGACTGCAGGAGCACCAACCCCACAATGATGGCTTCCAGGATCCCTTATCACAAGTTCCTGTTATACATTTCACAGTCCATGCTACTCTGGCCCTTCTCACTCCTCCCCTAAACTCCTAGCTCTTGGGGTTCCTCACCTGCAGTACTCATTCTCCTTATAACCCTGCTATTTTTTGACATGCGTGCGCTCTCTCTCTCTCTCTCTCTCTCTCTCTCTCTCTCTCTCTCTCTCTGGCTCCCTCTGGCTCCACTCTGCTCCTGCCTCGCTCGCTATGATTTCTCCATTCCCTGTCCCCTGCTACTCTCCTCCCCCTTACAGATAGTCCTGGCTGCGTCTACTTCTCTGTCCCTCTACTCTGGACTCTCCCAGATGCCCGTGGCTGCTCTTTCTCTTTACAATAGAAACGCTCCCCCTAATCACACCATGAAGCAGTCATGTTATCTATCAGTGTATATACGTACAGTCAGAGACTGCGCCCAAGCCCAGGCTGGCCACCTGTCAGTGAGTCCATCAGAAGAGCCGGATTGAAAGGGGGAAGCAGGAAAGGGGACTTTGTTCAGTGTTTACATTGAGAAGACAGACAGAGATCCAGGGAACACTGCCTGGGCCCAAGAGAGAAGTGAGATTAACAGTAGAGGCCAAGGATTTGAACATCTAGGCAGCCCCGCCACCATTGACCCATCCTTATCCGGGCTTCAGTCCCCAGTGAGATGGTCTGACAAGCTGTTAGAACTGTAAAGTCTCTTTATGACAGACTGGCTGGCACCGTTTCCCTCTCCCAACAGGAGATTCCTGGGCAAGTTCCCATTTCAGCATCAGGCATGGTGGCTGGAGCCGGGAGCTGAGCGCTCAGGGCTCAGACTCAAACCACAGACTGGAAGCAGAGAGGGCAACCTGGGGGTTGTGCCAGGCCTTGGAACCTCAAATCCTGCCCCCAGCAATGCACTTCCTCCCTCAAGGCCACACCTCCTGGACTTCCCCAAACAGGGTCACCAGCCAGGGACCAAATGTTCAAATGCCCACACATATGGAGGACATCACATTCAAACCAACATGTCACGTGTACACCAACATACTTGGTTTATGTGGTCTATAAGGAACATTAAATATTAGCCTTTTCTGTTAAACGCTATGCAACTTTTGTTCATGAGAAGGAATTCAAATGCTTTTTTATCTTCCCACCTTGTAAGACCTTTATGCAAATTTAATCCCCCAATCTGGCAAAACTTCTGTCTACACAAAGCCCCTCCTGCATTCTCAAACTTCAATGACTTAAGTGTCCACCCTTCCCACTTTCCTTCACACTGAGTCTTGTTTGTTTGGTTTGGTTTGGTTTGGTTTTTCAAGACAGGGTTTCTCTGTGTAGCCCTGGATGTCCTGGAACTCGCTTTGTAGACCAGGCTAACCTGGAACTCAAAAGTGGTCCACCTGCCTCCAGAGTGCTGGGATCAAAAGCCTGTGCCACCACTGCCCGGCTGCATCTTTTAAAAGTAGCCAGTCGCTAAAGACTAGGAGGTCAGACCAGCAATGGTGAAGAGAACAGTTACCACCTTCATTAGAAAAAAATCCAAGTGCACACTTCCCACCTGGTGTGCCTGCTCTTTGGAGTGCACCCTCTTGATCAAGAGTGCAGTTTTATCTCACTGAGGCAGTTTGCCTTGTTTGGAAGTCCTTGGTGTGATACTGAGAATATTTCTAACAGGCTAGGGACCAGCCCCAGGACTTGGTGTATGATAGGCAAGCACTTTCCCAATTCAGCTCATGCTTAAACTTTTACTATTTTAGATTTATTTTTAAGTGTGTGTGTGTGTGTGTGTGTGCGCGCGCGCGCGCGCGCGCGCGTGGCGCGAGTCCCCTATGGAAGCCAGAGGTATCGGATTTCCTGGAGCTGGAGTTACAAGTGACTGTGAGCCATATGAAATGTTTGTTAGGAGTTGAACCCTGGTCCTCTGGAAGAGTAATATGTGCTCTTAACAGCTGAGCCATCTCTCCATTTCTTCATGCTTCAATATCTAACCTGTTTGTAGCCATTCTGTAACCTACATATATGCATCATACATACATACAGTGTGTGATGTGTATTATATACACACTATTAGTTAGTAGTTAAAATTGTAATTGTAAAAGAACCTGTGTTTGCCAATGGCTGAACATCAAGGGAAATCAAGATTGTCTGGTGTTTTGGGCTATGGCTATTCCGGCTGTACTCACTTGCAGCAGCCTCTTTCTCACTGCTGCTGGAAAGGCAAGGCAAGTCCCCTACACAGGGGAAAGCCTGGCCCGAAAATGCAGTGTTTGAATCCAGATGCTGCTCAGGCCATAATGTCTGCAGCAGCCTTTTCTCTCTCACAGATGTTGACGGACACCTACTGAGACACTGACTGTGAGTCCCTAGCTAACAGACGTCCTGGGGCTAGGATTCCTCATCAGAGCATCAAAGGGTACCCCCGCCTGTCCCCGCTTCAGGTTTATGCTGTGAAACCTCCCCTATCTTCCGAAAAGAGTAACAGACTGCCACATGGGCTTTGAGGCTGTGTGTGCCATGCTGTGTGTGGTCCTGGGGCCTGAGCTCTCCTAGGAGCCCCCACCATGCTGTGTCTTCTCTGTCTCTAACAGGGCGGTACTAATTTTGTTTTGTTTTTGTTTGTTTTTTGTTTTTCAAGACAGATTTCTCTTTGTAGCCCTGGCTGTTCTTGAACTTGATTCATAGACCAGGATGACCTTGAACTCAGAGATCTGCCTGCCCTCTGCCTCCCCGGGGCTGAAATAAAAGGTATGCACCACAATACCCAGATGTTGTTACTTTTTTTTTTTTCTCAATAAATCCATCTCAGTCTCTTTAGAAAATTCCCCCAATTCTTTCAGCAAATTGCAACCAACAGCACTGATAGAGCTTGTGAATTAACTGTCTAGATACATTCTGACATTTCAGAATAACACAGCTCTCAGGATATGGTATGGCTCTGGGGTTCCTGGGGTGAGTAGGGTAGAGCTTAGCATCAGACCCATCAGAAGTACAAGAGTTCAGCTGACTTGCTGGTGATGCCCCTGGAGCCCAGGTTCCTGGAGTGGTAGTGGTCACCTGTCTTTGTCTCCTGGCCTCAGGAGGTCCCCCTCTCCAGACACAGGATCTTGGCTTCTGGACTTGTGCCAAGAATGAAGTAGCAGGGAGAAGGGTCATTCACTGAGGGCTGGGGCCTGAGGCTGCCAGTCATGTGGCAGGGCCCACTTGTCCTCCCTCAGTGAAGACCTAAGAAAAACCATAGCTTCTCTCTTCTCTGACCCTAGGGCTTCCAGCATCCTGGTCTCCTTGACAAGAGCTTCCCTAGGGGGTCATGTCTCATTTCCTTATTGTACAAGCCCATAAATCTGAGTAGTAGGAAACAAGCTGAGAAAAGGGTTGGTGACTGGGCAATGGGGGGTGGGGGGGGTCAGGGTCCCTCACCTAGCGTGAGGTTCAGGCAGGTATGCGTGGCACAAGCTTCTTAGGGTAGTTCTTAGGTAACCACAGAGTTCTCAGGGTCTGAAAACAATCCAAGAGATGAAAGGGTACACGCACTGTTAGCAGGAGGTCCCTGGGGCTGAGCCAACGACTGAAGGTAGTTGAGTGGTAAGTGAAGAAAAGGGGGCGTCTGGAAGAAGGCAGATGACAAGGACCACCCCTCACTCCCCTCTCCATGTCCCGAGTGCCACACTCACCCGGGGGTGAGGGCTCTCCAGTGATGATGGAGCCAAACTCCAGGGGGTGAACATTGCTCAGGGGGTTGTCCCTGCAGGGGCCATCGGTGGACCTATGCAGCAGATAAGAGTTCAGGAGGTTGGAAAGTGACCCCAGCAAGGCAAAGCCAATTGCTTCTCCACAGCATGATACACAGTCCCAGTTCTGTCATGACTGATTTCTCCATGCTCAGGCTTCAAATTCTGCCTTCCCGTTCCATCCTTGAAGTGTCCAGACCTCACTTGAGACATAGGCCCTCCAGGGCTATGGACATTCTCTCTCTCCAGACCTAGTGTTTCTCCCAAGCTGACTCCACTCCAGCCCCCATCACTCTAGATGTAGAGCTTGCCCAGGTTTCCTGTGGTGATATTGTGTGTATGCTCTAACAGATAAAGCTTGCCTGAAGATCAGAGGGCAGAGCCAGCCACTAGTTAGCCATTTAGGCCAGGCGGTGCTGGCTCACACCTTTTAAACCCAGCACTTGGGATCTCAGGCCTTTGCTTTTAGTATTTGGGAGGCACACATGCCTTTAATACTCGCACTCGGGAGGATGAGACAGGAAGTGATATGGCTGGGTGGAGAGAGGAATGTAAAGCAGGAGGAGACAGGAGCTTCGGCTGAGGAGTTGGTGAGGTGAACGGTGGTTGGGCCTTGTTCCTTTGTCTCTCTGATATTTCAGCATTTACCCTGATATCTGGCTCCGGGTTTTTTATTAAGACCAATTAGAATTTGTGCTACAGGTCTCATCTGTCGCTGAAGTGTGGAGATGTACCCCGGGGGTGGGAGCTGTGCCTCAGGTGCTCCTCTCAGCTGGGTGCTCCTCTCAGCTGGGTGCTCCTCTCAGCTGGGTGCTCGGCTACTTTTGGCTCTGCCCCATCTTTGGCTGCCTGTGCCTTTCCCACAAGGCCTTGCCACTTTTTGTTTGTTTGTTTGTTTCATCCAAATATTCCCCACTGCCCTGGAGACCCCATCCTGAAGATGGTGTGCATGGGCTACTCCTCTGCGCTGCCCTTCCCAACTGCCAACCCCCCACCTTATTTCTCTGCCTGCAGACCCCCAGTCACTACCTGGCTCTTCTGAGGCCTTCTCACTGGCTCCCGGGGCCTGTGGGTACCGTTCCCTGCCTGAGATACCCTCTATTCACATCTCCAGCCCAAACCCTGCCCTTTCCCTCAACGGGCCTGGAACACTTCCAAATTCAGGCTGCCAGACATGGACATCATGTGCCTGACTTGCCAGGGGTCCAGTGACAGGCAGCCCGAAGTGGGCCATGCTTGTTATAATGTAGCATTCCTGCCAGTCAAAGAACGGGGTTTGCAGCAGCATGGTCTGCAGAGGACAGGGGCACTGAGTCCTGGCACCAGAGCGGTCAGCACCATAGCTGGCCAGGGGGAGGGTGTGCAGAGGTGTGCTGGGCTTAACACTGAGGAGCTTGAAGGGAGCGACAGGGTGATTGGGGCAAAGGATGAGGCAGATGGCTGAAAACTCATGGGAAGGAAGCTAGACAAGCCTTCAGGGGCATGGTGAAGCCCAGACTGTGTTGAATTTGTTTTAAACGGAAAACAAAACAAAACAAACAGGAAAATGAGGGTGAGGCCATGGCCTGTTGGGAGACATGGAAGAGAACCAGAGGAGCTGTGGTGGGGGAGGGAGGGAAGGGCAGTACCATTGACCAGCAGTGCTGGTCAGGGCAGTGATCCACACCATGAACTTCTTCCCCACTGCCTATGGCTCTCACTCCGCCTAGAGGAGAGACTAGACTCCATCCAGCTTCCTACAGCCCCAGCTCCCTGCAGCTCCCACTCCCCAACACCCTGATGAGTTCTGAGAAGCAGGAGCCACAGGAGCAGGCTCGGTAAGAGGGACCTGAGCCCTCAGTGGCTGGTACTGAGCCTACCTGTTGCACATGGGGTCCCTCCTGCAGCACCATGGGGGTCGCTGACAGAGTGTTGGGAGCTGGTAGTAGCACCAGGCTAGGCCAGCCCCCGGAAGCAGAGGCAGCAGGAAGCTGAGGAGCATGGCCAGTGGGAAGGTGTTTTGGTCTGTGGAGGACAGGGGTGCTGAGTCCCAAGCAGGCTACTTAACTAGGTGGTGCCTGCCTGCTTCCACCCCATTGGCATACTTGCGGGCTGCGCAGGGCCACTATCCATGCTACCTCCAAAGCCCGGCTTGTCACAGAAGGGTGGGTCCCAGCCTGCAGCACAGTGGCAGTTATGATTGCTATTGCAAACCTAAGAAGATGGAAAAGTCACATGGAATCAGGGACCTCCAGGGTGGCCCTGACCCCTCCAGGGTCACCCTGACCCCTTAGGCTACTCACCCCATGGTTATGACAGGCAGTCAGACAACGCTCCAGCTCCTGGGAGGTAGCATTCTGGCAGTGCCTATCCTGGCACACCTATGGGCATTGTGCCCACTGGGCAGTGAGGAGGACACTTTGGCATGGAGGGTTCAATGACCAGGAGGGGTTGGGTAGGCAGGGCTCACCATTTTAGGTCCACAGCGAGTGCCTGGCTCCACCAGGCCCAAGTCAAGCTGGTCCAGCTGAGTATCAGGGAGCATAAATACTCCCTGGCAAGCCACCTCGTGACCCTCGAGGAGAACTGTGGAATCCATAGTCACTACACGCCGCCGCCACCGTCGCACAGATGGGTTTTGCTCCCCACCGTGGCACAGCAGCTTCCCACACTGAGCATCCCTGGGGAGGAAATGGAAGGTGATCAACGTCATTGAATGCTCCACGTGCCCTGCCCTGTTCTGTAGCTGTAGCCCCTCAGCTGCACACCTCACCTCTGTGCACAGGGAAGGAAGTTGCCCTTGCTGTCCTGACCACAGTTCCCCTGCGAATTCCCCATAGAGTTCATCTCCTGGAAACAGGGCTCGGGGGCAGGCTGGGATCCTGGGGAAGAATGGGGATAGAGGAGGCTGGGCAGCTCGGGCATCGGTTCCACGCGTGGAGCTTGCTCGCAGTAGAAAACTGCGGGTCCCAGAAGCGATCAGGGCACCAGGGCAAGCATGTGGTCTCACCAGGTCCCCAGAGCTGCTGGCACTGCTGCTCCAGAGTAGGACACCAGCCATCTAGGCAATAGCCACGGCCCTTGGCGCAGGGTGAGCCATCTAGTTGGTAAACGTCTGCCGGACAATGCGGGGAGGTGCCGGTGCAGAACTCGGGAAGGTCGCAGTCTCTCGCAGCGGGACGACAAGGCGTGCCCGCGGGCTTTAGCTACACCGGTGACCCATGAGGAGAGGGCAGAGAAACAAGTCTGACATCTTTGCCAAGAGCCTGAGGGAGCGTCAAGTGGACCCACCCACAGGGTCAAGCTCACACTCGTAGGACTAGAAGGTACCAGCCCAGCTAAGATCAAGAGGCCGCTCCCCAGTGTCCCTATCTCTCACCAGGCACTGTGCACAGCAATCACCGTGGGCGCATTGCGCCCCCGCACGCAAGGAGCAGTTGTAAGCAAAGCAGCAGAGGTCTGGGCACTTCTAGAGTGGCAGAAGGGAGAGAACAGAATACTTGACGGGCGCAGCAAGACAGACCTGGGAGAGGCTGCGAGCAGGGGTCAGTCAACCTTGGTCCCCAGGGACCCCGAGACGCTAACCTGACCTGGCCAGAACCGCAGTCACACTCTTCTCCTGCTTCCACAAAGCCGTTTCCGCAGCGGGTGGGCAACACCAGGAGCCCGGGGCCCGGGGTGTTAGAGAGGCACGCGCCACCCCCTTTGCGGAAGAAGGTGCGCAGCTGGCGGCGGCTGCAGGCGCTGAAGATGCGCGGGAACGGGTACCTGTGGGAGGAGGCGGGTGTCGACGGTGTGGGAACCATCGGGTCTGTGGGAACCACCTCCTAAGCTCTGGCTGCTATTGCACTCTGGGCCCTGGGGTTAGCCACACAGCCGCCAAGATGTGCATAATTACACACGAAACCAGTGACACAGGAGGCTGACACACAGGAGGCTGTGACGCCAAGATCCGGCAGCCCAGGCCCCAAGGGAACCAACGATCAGGAGTGGAGTATCCTAGTACCCGAATGCCATGCTGAGACTTCACCTGAGGCCCCACAAACAGGTTCTTGTCACCCCCACTTTACAGAAGAGGGAACTGAGGGGGGTAACCAAAGAAACGCAGGCAACGCAAGCAGGTCCGGTGGCACCGACCTTCCGTGCGTGCGTACCCTGTGGCTGCCTCCATGACGCAGCCTCCCTGCTCTGCGTCTGCCTCCGCGCAGCAGCCGCCGTCGGGGTCGTGGCGGAGGCCCAGGCTGTGGCCTATCTCGTGGGCCATGGTGGCTGCTGTGCCGATGGGGAGTTCCGAGTGGTCCTGGGGAGCCGAGCTTCACTGAGGACCACAAGCCCTGCCCAGGCCCCTCCCCTCCTGGGTCCCCTGCGTAGCTTACTGTGCTCACACCTCCGGAGCTCTCCGCACTGCACATGCCCTCCACAGGCGCCAAGCCCACCGTGGTGCCCTGGAAGGTGCGACCCCTGGAGGTGGCGGAGCAGGGCGTGACTGGGTGAGGCTGAGAGTAAGGGCCACCCCGCACCCCGGGTGTGCCAAAAGGACACCCACGTGAGCAGTTGCGTGGAGTCGTGTGGCCGCCTAGCCCACAGTCCACGACGCCACTGCAGGAAAGCCCAGAGGGTTGCGTTTGCATCCGTCGTGATGCGGCTGAGATCCCGGCCCGTCCACACTTCCAGGCCGGTCAAAACCACCTGAATATCCAGAGACCTGAGAATCTGAGGAAGAGACTGGCTGAGGCCAGAATCAGGCACCCACTGTGCCGGGGCCAGAGCTGCTCAATTGCCTCACTCCCACCCCTCAGTGCCCTAACCACTCAACCTGGTCCACGCAATTGGCAACTTCCAGGAGGCGCTGTCTTGTGTCGTTCAAGTTCTGGTGCTGGACCAAGAACTGGGAAGGCAGAAATCCCTGGGTCATAAGGGGCTGATCAGGCTCCAACCCAGCCCAGTCAGACCTCTTAGGTCTCTCCTCACCAAGGTGTGGTCAGCCACTATGTACAGTTCCAGGTACCTGGAGCTCCTGCGACCCCCTCGCTTCACCTAGGAGGGGCAAATGGTGAGGGTCAGGATGCATGACTTGAGTCCTGGCCACCAGCCACAATTCTCAGAACAGTTAAACTTTTGTTCAAACTTGATTCTTCAGCCTCCGAATTAAAACTGGGAGACCCCATCCAGGGTTTGCATTCCTGTCTCCTCTGGTCTGAAGGTCGTAGGGGAGTCTCAAGGCCCACTCTCGTCTATGCCCCTTACCCTGCTCTGGGGGACGTGAGGAAGACTGGCCATTCCTGCTTTGTATTTGGAGTTCTTCTCTCTCCAGGTCCTTCTCCAAGTGAATAACTGCTCCATCCGGAAGATCTTGTGGGTTGAGAAGTCCTTGGCGTCCCCAGGAGCCCAGGGGTGCAGATAGTAGCTGATATTGCTGCTGAGCACAATCAGGCCACTAGAGTGCGGTAAAGTGCAGGGGTGTGTGAGAAGGAGCTGTCACCTCGGCAGCAGGTCCAGGCCTTTTTTCCCAACTCCTTACCTCATCCCAGAGCAGGTGCTGAGGACTACCCAGGATTCCAGGAAGCCCCTCACGTGCCCACGATAGTGGCAATGATCCTAGAAAGGAAGGAACTCAAACCGGAATCTCAGTAAGGGACAAGGAGGAAAGAAGGCCTGAAGGGCTAGCTACAGTCTCCTTAGGAAGGCAAAACGGGATAGGGCAGGCATTTAGGGGGTGCATTCCCAGTATTCCCAGCATCCCTCATGCTGTCCTCAGAGCCCATGGCAGTGTCTCACCGTGTGGTTGGGGAGCAGCACCACCGGGTGCCCATCTGGGCTGTAGTGGGTTTCTGTGTATCCTGGGGCCAGGAGCCTGCTGGGAAGCAGGTGTGTTTTAGGAGTCGTGAGTTTAGACCTGCCTCCAGCGGCTTGCCTTCAGGCATTCCTCCCTGAGTGCTAGTTGGGCGGCTTTGAATGAGGCATGCAGTGTGTCTGAGAGAAAGGACTAGAAAGGCTGAGCACTGTTCCTCGAAGAGAAACCTCAGGCTAAAAGAAGACAAAGGTCTGGAGTGAGCCCTGGGCGGCTTAGACGGGGAATGGGAATCTGGGAAGCCCCTGGGAGGAGCAGGCAGGGACCTTCGGTGTGTGGAGCCTGCAGCAGGCAGATGAGGGGGAGGGCTCAGGACACTACTGCAGAGATGCCACGTGGGGCCAAGGCCCTGAGCTCTGCTACTCCTGCCTTTGCTGAGCATCTGTTGAGCAGATCCCAGGCCCTCCAGTCCTTCTCCTCAGACTGCTGGATCCCATGTCTCCATCTGACCCTGTGGTGCTTACTCCTGACTTCCAGAAAAAACTAAGTCCCACCTGCTCGCATCTGCTTCTGTTCAGCCCACCTGGGCAAGGGACCCTTGACTTGGAGCTCGACTATACTCAATAATGAGGCTCCCCCCCACCACCACCAAGGACATAGCAACCACAAATCAAATGCAGCAGTTTCCTCTTCTTCTTCTCCTCCTCCTCCTCCTCCTCCTCCTCCTCCTTCCTCCTCCTCCTCCCTCTCCTCCTCTTTATATTTTGAGACAGGGTTTTGCTAAGTTGCCTAGGCCAGTCTTGAACTCATTCTATAACCCAGATGGGCCCTGACTTGACCCTGT
The DNA here is from genome assembly GCA_902168325.1 of Peromyscus nudipes. NCBI lineage: Eukaryota > Metazoa > Chordata > Mammalia > Rodentia > Cricetidae > Peromyscus > Peromyscus nudipes. The sequence continues at coordinate 37,974 of CABHPH010001224.1, read as the reverse complement.
GCTACTTCTGCCCAGCTTCCTAAGGAGCAGGAATTGGCCTGACTTCAATTGTTCTTCTTCAATTGTTCAATTCAGAAAACCCTGACTCCAGCTTCACCTTGTCCTCCAGATTGCCCACCGAAGACCCGGGTTGTTGTACATCCAGTCGTTCTCACACCCACTTCAACTTTGCTTCTTTGCTGGCTGTGCTCATACGTGCAGATGCTCAGTGTGTGCACAAACACACAAGACAGTTGAGTGGGTGAGGACGTGGCACTCCCGGGAGCTACGGTTTGTGCCCGGTGTGTCTGACTCCAGAGGGGAGAACAAAACGAATAGAGTGCTTCCTGTAGTGCCCGCAAGAAAACAGTCACAGAGCAAGTGATACCGTTGGCGATGGGGTCTATAGTCCCACATTTCATCTGTTCATCCACTGCACTCAGGGCACCATCCTGAGATACACCTGTTTCTCACTTACTGCTTCCAAGTCTTTGACTCTTCAGGGCTAAGATACATAGCCGTAAAATGCCTCCTGCAATCTGGCCCTACTGGGACTCCCTAAGTTCTTCCCTCCCTGCTCTCTTCCATTCAGATGGAGACATCCCTCGCTGACCAGGTGAACTGCCATCATTGGATACTGACCTTTGTAGCTACAGTGCTTTTGTCTCACCTGTGGAAGGCTGTGTAGGATTTTTAACATATCAAGAAATGTCCACTAGGTGGTGCTCACTCATCTCCCGCATGGAGCTACCAAACTAACTGTTCCAGGGCTTGAGATGGAAAAGTATGTAAGTACCTACAGCTGGGTTCATCCCACTTCACCCTCAAGTTCATTAGCCACTCCACCTGCCAATCATGCC